>JAUELF010277662.1:0-10576 GCA_031471495.1 Clinocardium nuttallii | reverse complement strand
CTGGCTGTCCGCGCAGACTGATCCGGGTCGACACTTTACGCAGAGACCACAATAAACCAACATACTGGCTGTCCGCGCAGACTGATCCGGGTCGACACTTTACGCAGAGACCACAATAAACCAACATACTGGCTGTCCGCGCAGACTGATCCGGGTCGACACTTTACGCAGAGACCACAATAAACCAACATACTGGCTGTCCGCGCAGACTGATCCGGGTCGACACTTTACGCAGAGACCACAATAAACCAACATACTGGCTGTCCGCGTAGACTGATCCGGGTCGACACTTTACGCAGAGACCACAATAAACCAACATACTGGCTGTCCGCGCAGACTGATCTGGGCCGACACATTCCGTCTCCGAGGGATAGAGGTATAGAGACATGATTCCTGAAACGGATAATCCACATGTTTAGACTGATCCGGGTCGACACTTTACACAGAGACCACAATGTTGGTTTTCTCGCGAGACGGCTCCAATGCAGATAAAGATCATTATGCTTACATATTTTCAATTTTACTCAATTATATTGCCTGTATAAGTGAAATCTACCAGTCGTCTTTAATTTTGTTTTGGATTTGGACCCCCCACCCCACACTCACCAAAAAACTATGACAAGAAAAAAGCCAGGTGAAACAAAATTGATATTGTATACAAGTAAGAGCTTTCAAGTTTCGGACATTGGATCCATGCGAGTATCACATGTGTGAAATATGCTGATGGAAAAAAACACCTTATTATTTTCTTCACACCACGATGAGTAACTATACAAGAGAATCATGTGGTAAATTTGACAAAAATAGAAACCGGTCAAATTTCCATATCTGAGCCGTCCCGCGAGAAAACCAACAGTATGGCCTCTGTGTAATGTTCGACCGAGATCAGTCTGCGCAGTCCGCGCAGATCCGGGCCGATACATTTCGTCTCAGGGGAGTAGAGGTATAGGGTAGTGATTCCCGAAACAGAAAATCCATAGTAGGCTAAAAGTGTATATCCAGGTAAGTCTGTGCGGCATGCTTATGCTGATCCGGGTCAATACTTTACGCAGACGGCTTTCGAGCAAAATGTACACTGTGCGTCAGAGTCTGCTTTGACTTATTTGCGAGCAGTGCAGATCCAGATGAGACTCCTCAAATTCCATGTGGCTGGTTTTCCAGTAGCGCCACTCCATTTATGTTAAGTTGACAATCCGCAAACCTTGCGCCTGCCTTTATTTGAGTTGGTTTTAGTCTTCCTCAATTAAAACCTGAAAGCATAACACCAAATGATATTGTTAATTGATATAATAATGGATACATGCACATAGCCCGATTAAGAACACAACATTGGTCAAAATACATGAATGCCTTTATACAACAAATGTTTGATTACTGAGACCGGCAGGCCCGGGTTCGAGACACTTATATTCAAAGTCATTGTATATTTGTGTTTAGCATGGCACATTTCCGAATGAAGTGTACTTGTAAGTTACTCAGGAATCACGGATAACCGTTCTGGCCTGATAAATTATAATCGAAAAACAACTGATCTGTTATAATATAGAATAGTTATGGCATTAATAAATGCCCATTTTCAACTCATTCTTGGTTGTTTTTATATACTAGTACTCCTGCACTCGGTCCATCCTTTGAAGTGGCATTTTCGCTGAACAAGATATAAATACTAACAAGTAACTACACGTGAGCCCGTCCATGGAAAACTGGATACACAGGTCCCACTGGATGTTCACTGTACGCAGATGCATTTAGTTCGCTAGACGCAGCTTAACTTAATTCTTAGTAAATGTTTAATTCTTAAATATACAAAAAAAAAACAAGATAAAATTGCGCACATTCTGCAGGATAAACGTTTATTTCGAAGGCTGGTTTTCATGTGTGGTGGGTCAAAATGCAAACAGGTGTAAATACAACTGTTTTCAGAATGTAGTTACAACTGTATAGAAGGCCCAAAACGAGTCAATATGTAATCGAATAAATGGCCATCAGCAATTTTTCTGTCTTCGCATCGTCAACTAGCGTATCGTCTCGTCAAAACGGAATAAACCCTGTTTTAGATCAGGTGATAAGATAACATCGTATATGCCTTAATAAAGGAAGGGTAATAAAACTGTTCACGTCTGATGAACTCTTTCAATTTTTAGCAGACGACTTAACACATTGACGAACTGCAGACGGCTTTTAATAAACATTGCCAAATCGTAGCCGTGTGTCTTTTACTTGAAGTACGTGTTTGTATTCATTTTACCCCACCCATTTATAAAACATACACATAGAAACACATATTTAACCCTTTCCAACATATAGACGCTTGTGGGACACCTCTGCACCAGACGACTTTTGAAATAATTGTAGCAAAGGGCGAAATTGCTCATTTCTCCTTTTGCCACAATGATTTCAACTCTATTTAACAAGCATGCTTTCTTTTATAGATAAATTGTATATTTTGACCTTGATAATTTAGAAAACGCGTATGTTGATCTTAGTATGCACTGTGTAGTGATAATTAGTCGCAGATTGACAAAACACTAATTAAGAAAAATGCTAAGGTTTTGTTTCTCATGGGTCGTCTGGTTCCCTGCGTACTGTATTCAAAATGTACTCAGTTCAAATGCAAAAAGTTAGCACAAGGAAAAAAGGGTTGCAATCGCTGACAATGATTACTCTTCAATATATAGTATAGCTTAATACGATATATAAACATAATATATTATATAGTATGTACATAATTGTCTTTATTATGATTTATATACAAACTTCAGTAAGCAATTACGTAATCATTTACTCTGTATATATATATATATATATATATTCTTGTCAGCGCTCTTTCTTCGGTAGGAGATGATCGCTGTAGTTTTATAAGCGGCTGCCTTGAGAGCGGGGGTCAAGGGTTCGAGCTCAGCGTTGGTTACCTTTACCACTTGAAGACGCATTCAGACGAATCTGCACCAGAGAACTTTTGTAAACATTGTGACAAAAAGAGAAATTACTCAATATGAAAGGGGTTAAACATTGTGTTCGCTCTGAAGCGCCCAGGATTAAATCTTTCAGCGTCAGTGACAATATTGAGGGTTTTGCAAACAATACATATTTAGGTCAGTCGGCTCATATCGAGCTGTTTCGCCTGAGTTTAGCAATGTTTGCCTTTTAGAAATACGAATATTCAAAAACTCTTATAAAATGATACACGGAGCCCGATGTTGAACGTGGAAGTGTCTACCTTGCGGAATTCCGCGCTGCAAATATACGACTGGGATACGCTGGTGTCCGGATAAGCTTACCCAGCAGTAATCGTAATTTACACAGGAAACGCCACAGTATGAATCTATTAGCGTTAGTTGAAACCGGCGTAAAACACCTACTTCAAACAAATGAATAAAACAATGTAAAGAACAGACGTTTAGAGACTGTGCTGCAGACGATGTTTTCATAGCATGCGGACACTTTTCTTTTTATCTAAATTAGTTTATTCTATACTACCTTAAGCTGTTTTGTAAAAACAAAACAGACGTCTGCTGCAAATGTTTAATCAAGAATGTCTGTCAAAAGCAAAATCGAACACTATGATCGAAATAATTGAAACACTGATGTTAAGCGTCATTGACCGAATTTCTACCGCACATGTTTTTGGTTCCCGGCGGCTGTAAAATGCATAGCGATAAACGGGGAAAACCCGATAAACAACAACTGACGTAATGTTTACATTTCAGTCATTATTGTACGAGGTCATAAGTCGGTCAAACTGTCAAGCTGTAAATAGATATGTCACTGGCAATCCATGTTTACATGTTATTTTACATACTTCGGGATATAAAGGAGCGATCAGTGAAACACGGCGTATTATAGCTGATATAGATCGTTAGCCTTGACCCTAAAGTTAACAAGTTCTACAGAAGTGAGTAATTCGTCATATAACAGGGATAACAAAAACACAAATTGATGTGCACTGAATCGCGAGAGGTAAATGTATGGATAAGTTATCGCGGTGTTCATTCTGTATGATGTACTAAAGGACGTGTGTGTATGTTTTATGTAGGGTTAACTTTGTAACACGCGTGGACATAAACACGTCATGGATATAGGATTAAAACAGCATTTGTTACTGACTGACTCGGAGTGTAGCCGCTCGTTGCCGGTTAATGGGTGTTTTGTAAGGTGTGGCAATGGGGTCGGAAGTACGGAAAGTGTCGACTCTGCCGGTGTTCGATCCTCAAGATTTGGCCGGTATAGACGGATCGCAAACCACGCGGAATGCGACGTTTGTCATAAGATCACGAAAGAAGTGTCCAACTTGAAATGCCTTCATTCATTTTGTTCTAAGTGCCTTGATTCGGCGAGTATAGCCAGGAATGGATGTCCTGTGTGTAACAACCTGTGTAATCCTAACTTTAGATCAAAGAAACACATCGGAAACAGGGAAGAGAAGTATAGCCCGGAAAAGGCTTACAATGAACTGTTTATGTTTGATGATTTTGACGAGGACAGCGAAAAGGACCAGATGAATTCCGTCAGCCTACAGAATGCACTCGACGATTTAAATGACAGGGTTCTAGTCAACGTGCAGAAGCAAATCGAATCAGTTCTTGAAGACGTAAAAAGACTGGAAACGGACACCGAGAGTGAAATACAAAAGATCCATGAACATGTGGATAAAGTTAAAGCAATGATGGACAAACGTGCCGAGTCAATGATAAAAAGTATTCAGGACAGTTATAAGAGACATTCCTCCGAAATTGGACGTCAAGAAAAATTCTTTCGGGAGAGGAAAGGTGAGATACTTCTCCTTATAAAACAGTGTAAACAGGTGCTGGCTTATACATCCAATCTGGGCGAAGGAGGGGACGACGGGGGACAGATACAAGCCGTTGAGAGTAATGTGAAAAACATGATTAAAAAGTCCGAATACATGGCCAACGAGAGTGTTCATATTCGATTAAACGTGAAACCAGTGACGGAATCCAGTCTCGACACTATTCTCGGTAAAGTTGGTGTCCGTGTTTTTCTAGAGAGGCCGTTAGAGCTGGAGTTACAAAGTGTCATTGAATTCCCGGCTGGGGTTCACAGTATATGTCCTGTTGACGGTGACAAAGCCTGGATAGGCTATCAAACATTTATACAGCTTTGCTACAAGAACGGCCGGAAGCAGAATCCCATTAACGTGGGTTCAGAGGTGTATGACCTTACCCTCAATCCGGCTGGTTCCCTTCTCATTGCGTGTCAGTCGTGTATTAAATACCTGGACAAGGCCAATGAAATCCACGTTCTGTTTCGATGCAAGGGAACACCGGAAGGTATCGCGTGTAAGCCGGATGGGCAGATCATAGTATGTGAGGATAGGGAAGTCATGCTTTATGATACGAAGAGAGATGTTGTATCTGTGTTAACTAACAACAATGTATGTGATATAAAGAAACCATATAAGGTCGCTGTAAACACGAACGGAGATATATGTATATCGGACTACCAATCTGCAGCAGGAGAAGTGTTTATTTTTGACAACGAGGGGCGGCTGAGGTCTCGAATCAGAACCGACGGGATGGCACCACGGGGTATAACGTGTAACAAGCAAGGGATGATATACGTGGGTGATTTCCGAGCCGATAGGGTTAACGTGTATGCACCGCACGGACATTTTCTACAGACAGTGATTCCATCGACATCGAATGGATTATCAGGGCCGTTGAGTGTATCCCTGGACGACACTGGGGACCTGTGGGTCGGCGACTGGAAGAGAAAGGTTAGGGTGTATAGTCAGAGAGTGGCCACATTATCGGAGTCACGTCAATAAACACTCTTTGCAAACATGTACTCTGACAATGTTAATAGATCAGCCGCGCCACCTGCGAACAGTGGATGCTATCCAAGTAAACTATGTACCTCATATAGACCCTTATGACGCCTCTGCAGCAGACAGCTTCTTGAAAACATAGTGACAAAAGAAGAAAATGCACAAAACGTGCAATTTCTCCTTTTGCCACAATGTGTTCTACTTTTTGTCATAGGTTATCCATTCAATTATGGTGATTTTCTACGTTTTGACAAAATATCTTTAAGGTCGTCCTCTGCAGAATTGTCGTATGAGGAAAGGGGTAAACCTACGCACCGTATCACCATAATTTCCCGAATGCGGATTCATTCTTGCGCATCTGTAGAAGACGTGTTTTATCCCCCGTCGAATGTCGGATGGGATAATATATACTGGTTTGCCTTGGGGTCGTGTGTTCGTTTGAAGCCGTCACTATGGAATTGTATAGGGTATTTAATTAAAATGGTATTGAAATGTGACAGTCAAACATTGAGAATGCCTCAGGCACGACATTGTGTCCCCTTGACCTTACAGTGTATGCGAGCTGTATAGGGCATCATATGTTGTATACATCACAATTATTATGGGAACACTCTAAAGGCCATCTTATGTTCATGAAAGTTCGTCATAACATTCATTTCCATCAAATCAAGGTAATGTTAAAGATTTTGTCTCGTGTTGTCAAAAGCTAAATTTTAAGTGTGAACAACCTTGAGCCCACATGTCCTACTCAATCTATACGAAAACCAATTCGAGCATTTCTCGGAATATAACTTGGATCAAGTTAAACACAAAAAGAGCGCTTAGGGTGAAACAACTTTTAGTCACTAGATCAAATTTTGGAAGGAAAGAAAACACTGTTGAACACTGTAACCGTGATATAACTGAAATAATATTGAAAGCGGCGTAAAAGCCAAAAAAAACCAAAACTCAACGAACTGACTTGCTTCTTGAAAATAGTGTCTCCTATTGAAGGGTACATGGGTGTCATGTATTTATTCTCAATATAATCTGTGTACAAACTATGGTAAACAATGACTATTCAAACTCGCTCTTCAACAAATACTTTGAAATGATAGTAATGGCTGTCCTTCTTGGCGCTCAGGGTTTCGAGGTTAGCATTACGACTGACTGGCTGCTGTCAAATTAAATGGACCGGTAGTACTGGTAACTTACACAGGAAACGTCGTGATATAACTGTAAATATGTTGAATGCTACGTAAATCACCACAGACTCAACAATCCTTATTAGTTATGATTGCCACAAAACCCCGATATTCAGCAAGCCATGTCAAGGTCTTCCTGACGTATCACAAAATAACAACATGTTATTTGTGTAACTGATATTGTTTTTTTCTAGGAAGCGTCTGCTTTTGGCATATTCGAACAGCACTTTTCATAAACATTGAACAGCAATTCATATATCTAGACAACTGAATTGATACGGACTTGAAAACATTCGATAAAAGCGATTTCTCCATTTCCCACAGATTGTTCAAAAGTCGTCTACTGTTATATCCCACATATATGTTGTGACAGCTTTCCGGTTAAAAATGTTATTTAGTTCAGACAACTCTTGCGATGTGTATAGTTGTGGGATCAAAACGGTGTTTTCCCACTATATCTCTCTTATACCGACCAAGCAGCATACTAGTGGGTACTCGATAAAACCGACTCATTGGGTCGATCATTGTGTGTACCCACACTTTAGGGAACGAAGGTCAAATAAAGAGTTAAGAGTACTAAATATGTACCTTATCTAGAGCTATTGGTTTACCTTTAATATATGCGCCATCATTGCCGTTAATAAGCTGTAGTTAACTTATTGAGAATACATATAATTACATACATACGTAGCGGATAATGCAGACCAATACTAGTAGACTGCATGACTGTATAGGCTGTCTTTGTGTACATTGTTCGGAATACGTTTAAGGCCGACGTCCATGACCATCGTCCTTACAGTTTTAAGTTGTCACTATTATGGCATATTGTTTGCCAATTTTCCACCCAAACGCATGTGTAGCTGATGATTTGAGCCGCCTCTTGTAGCCTATAGAGAGTTCCCATAGTTTGTATCTAGATGTTTCCAAAGTCGTCTGCTGCAGAATTGCTGTATATTCGAAAGGGATCAACATCCTGAAATCCTAACAACATACCACATATGTATTCGCCGTTTAAATTGAACTGTTGCTCAATGAATATATTACAAGTTCAGTTGATGATTTATGAATAATTAGTCCAACCTTGCTATGTTCCCATCATGCAACAGCTCAATTCACACAGGGATTTTACAAATGCGTAGATGAAATAAATCTTTCTTTAATTCAAATTGTATTAGTTGTTATTTTTCTACAAAGCATGCACTTGAAGCTACTCATCCGATATGTGTGTTTGAATGGTAATAACCGCCGCCTTCAACATGTTTTCAGTTGCATCACGGCAAGTTACCGGTACTGCGGGTCCATTTATTCTGACACCAGCATGTATGTCGTAAATATAACCGCACAGCCCGGAGCGACTACCATTTTTAAAGTATTTGGTATGTCCTTCCCGGGAATCGAACCCACGATCTAGGTACTCATCTGAAACATAGCATCGACACATACCTCGATAAGGTGGAAGGGAAAATAAACAAATCTCTGCTCCGTATACGATGCTTATTGATACAAGTAACTATATGAGCTGTTCCACGAGACAACCAAGATAGTGGACTTTGCGAAAAGGATCGACCCGGATCAGCCTAAGCATGCCGCGCAGGCTAACCTTGACAAACATTTTACGTCTCCTGTGGATCCGGATTAGCCTGCGCGGACTGATATGGGTCGATACCTACGTAGAGTGCATATTAATGGTTTTCACGTGAAACGACTCATATATTGTTGGTACTCAAAAGAGTCGTCTTACCGAGACTGAGACGATTCAACATTGGTTTTCCAAGTCAAATACGGATTGATTAATTGTTTGGTCATGCTTAGTCCGATCCGGGTAGAGACCTTACGCACAGTCCGCCATGTTGGTTTTCTCGTGGAACGGCTCATATATGAAAAACGCCCCAAAACTAGAGTTCTGATCGATGGGAAGCCAATAACGTCAGTAACGTTAAAATGTATTGGTTTTTTTAAATAATCGATTATCAACTCTTTTCCACATGTAGAAGCCACTTAACGCACCTGCAATAGAAGACATTGTAGCAAATGGAGATATTTCATAATGAAACATTTCTCCATTTTCCACAACGTTTTCAAGTCTACTCAATAAGGATGCTTACGTGTAATAAGGTGTTCCATATTGTTTAATTCGTCGGTATGTGGAAAAAGGGTAAATAACACGAGATCCAATTTTGGTTTTCCAGGAGCATGACCCATGCCGATTGTTTATATCTGAGACGATATTTAACGGTATGAAATATGTAATGCCAGACGAAAATCAAACTCATGTTGGTTGGTTTGATTTGTTGCGATTTAATTAACGCCGAATTCAAAAACCTTTCAGTCATATCAGGGCGGCCAGTTCACATTCTAATCGGATGCCCGAATGACAACTTGCAAAAGACAACTTCAAAAATATGCAGGCAAAAATATGGGAAGTATCTTAACATGAAAGTTTACGTCTTGATTAGAAGTCCCTGATCAGACTGGTGGCACGGAGGTCGTCCTTCTACGCCCACCTTGACTGTACGGTTCAACTTATACCACAACAATTTACAGCCAGACAGACGACTGTGAAATGATATGAGCCGTTCCACGAGAAACCCAACATTTTGGACTCTGCTTAATGTATCGACCCAGATCAGCCTAGGCTAATCTGGGCCACCACATTACGTATCGGTGGATAGAGTTATTTCTGAGACAGAAAATCCACAGGTGGCGTAAAGTGTCTGACCGGGATAGCATGTGCGGCATGCTTAGGTTAATCCGGATCTATATAGTCCACAATGTTTGTTTTTCTCGTGGGAAGGCTCATATGGTCAAAATCATAGAAAGTCTAGATACAAATCTAACGTATAATCATCAAAAAGAGTTTAAAAACATTGTGGAAAAAGAAAGAAATTGCTCAAAATGATTTCAAAAGTCGTCTGCTTCATATGCGGCAGAATGCGTCCGTATGTGGTAAAGGGTATATCGGACAAATTGCACTGATGTCGAAATATCCATATCATGTTTAACTTTTTTTAACGAATTTTGACACAATAGCAGCGGACGACTTTTGAAAACAGTGTGGCCAAATGTGAAATTGCTCATCATAAGCAATTTCTCCTTTGGCCACAATGTTTTCAACTTAATTTAACAATTTTTTTTTAGGCTTTTAAGGTTTTTGTCACTACGTGTTCAAGGTCGTCTGCTGGCAAATTTGTTGTAAGTGGGAAAGGGTCATATTTACTTCCTGGGTGTTTTAAAAAGAAAATGACAAAAAATAGCACTTACTAGACATGTTGTTTTCGTCCGCTTTGTCTATAAAGGCCTTTGTGTGAAGTGGGTTATAAAAGTGGGTTATCAACTTATCAGTGTCAATCCAAATGACACCGGTACGATTGATTCTGCGAAAGTTTTCTGATGATATGTATTGACTAACGGGGCAATAAAGAACGACTTTAAATATTCAGTAACCACACAAGTCTATGCTTTATCAATATTTACAAGAGACAGTTGATGCAATGCATCAATGTCGCCGGAAAAGACTGCATTAATCCAGTAAAGGTTATTTGTATCGGTGTGCATTTATATTTGATTTCTTAAGATGACTGTAAACAAATAAAATGACAAAAAA
>JAUELF010277651.1:0-10577 GCA_031471495.1 Clinocardium nuttallii | reverse complement strand
GTTATTGTTTCGTACTGTGTCTTCGCAATGCACCTATGTGAACAAGGGTTATTGTTTCGTACTGTGTCTTCACAATGCACCTATGTGAGCAAGGGTTATTGTTTCGTACTGTGCCTTCACAATGCACCTATGTGAACAAGGGTTATTGTTTCGTACTGTGTCTTCACAATGCACCTATGTGAACAAGGGTTATTGTTTCGTACTGTGCCTTCACAATGCACCTATGTGAACAAGGGTTATTGTTTCGTACTGTGTCTTAAAGCATCACCAGACAGTGCGTGTTAACTGACTGATCTGTATTTACACCGATCGCAAATTAATTACGGCGTGTGTTTTAACCGTTCCTACATACAGCAAATGTGCAGCAGACGAAATTGATAACATCTGGGCAAAAATATAGAAACTATAAATATAAAAAAAAGAAATTGAATAAAGTTTAAAGCATTGTGGCAAAAGGGGAACTTGCTCATCATGAGCATTCCCGCCTTTTGCCATATTGTTTCGAAATGTCGTCTGCTGCAGAGGCGCCAGAAAGCGTCTGTATGTGGGAAAGGGTTAAACATATTTGAGTTTAACCCTTTAGACTTGTTCTACAAAGTATTTTTGGAAATATTGTTTAAATAGAAGAAATTGATTAAAATGAGCATGTTCCCAGTTGGTCACACTATTTCTAACATTATTCAATAATTATATTTGAATTTATAGATTTGCCTTATCTTTGCCTGTATTGTTTTTAAAAGTCGCCTGCTCTGGATTTGTTGTATGTGGGAAAGTGTTAAACTTAAGGAGTAAGCATGGGTTAACATGTACAACAAAAGGGCCTGGTATTTCATTCCATTTCATTTACCAGTGTATGTATGGAAATCGAAATGACATGTTGTTGACGGCTTATTGTGAAGGAAGTTTTATCTATTGTGAATTGAAATGCAGTTATTTAATGGTATGTTTTACCATACTTCTTGCCTATTGTGTCCTAGCCTCGAAAACTCAGTCGGTAGGAATGCGGGCTGAGAATCCAGGGGTTGAGTTCGAACACCTATTCGGCCAACATTCTTTTCGACGTTTGACAAAGGTCTATTTAAATAAACTAACAGTCTATGTGAAAAAGCAACACATTGCTTGGAAAGATTGTTGTGTGGAGTACTGGTTTGAGAAAGATTGGAAAGATTGGAAACACATGACTGTGTATGTGGAACAAACCGCCATGCTTTGACGGAACATTGTTGAAGACGGCACTATAACTCATTCAATCTATCAATATGTTGCAGGTTTTATCTTTTGCGAACTGAAATGGAGCTATATCTTGCTGTCTGTCTGACAACGCACATGTTCTACCTGCCTACTTTATATACGTTTAATGCAATTGCTGGTAAATTTTAAATAAGCTGGTGAGCGATAAAGGGTAAAAGTTGGTATTTCTGAACCGTGTAGGTCCTGACCAGTATGTCCAGAATCTTCACAAAGTGACGGTCAGTTATATGTGAATGATATTAATATTGATATACATTGTTTAAACCTTTCCCACATACATCAACTCTGCAGCAGACGACTTTAAAATCAATCACAAATGAATTTATTTATTTGGAAACTCTCTTTCAATGAAAGTTCAATAATTGAATAGAGTTGAAGACATGGTGACAAATGGAGAAATTGCTCTTTTTTTTTTTGCAATTTGCCACGTTTTCGAAAAACTGTCTGCCGCAGAGGTCCGAAAGCGTCTATATGAGGGAAGGGGTTAATTAAGAAGGCCAATCTGTAGCTTTACCCAGTAAGAAATATGTTGACACATCAGAACGTCTCTGTATATCAGGGGTTTTGGTAGGCCATGTGGCTACGTAGACAGTCGGCTGAACTTGTCGTAATCACGCACACACATTTAGTAAATGTCTAAATTGCATGACTTATTATGAGTGGTTATTACGATTTCACGTGGCATTGTGTTCCACAAAAACAGGAATGTACAGTAAATTATTTTCTTAATTGTATTTAATTACAGACTTTGCCGGCTTGTCGCCTGAAATAGACATTATGGCAACTCCGTGCAAGCCCTCGCCACAGGACAGTGTGCTGAGCTGCCCGATCTGCATGGATACGTACAAGATCCCGAGGATGTTACCATGCCAACACACGCTCTGTGAATCCTGCCTACATTCGTACATAGTCAACAAGTCACGTGAGCGAGTTTTAGTCTCCGATTTTCCTTGTCCTGTATGCAGGGCCAGCACTCCTGCGCCACGTGCTTTTACCCGGATAGACACGTGGGCCAGTTTGTTTCCGCTTAACCATCTGCTTGTATCTTTACTCGATTCCAGCTTTCAAGAGCTATTGGATCGAAGTGGGAGCGATTCTGGACTCGAACGATGCCATGAACATGCTGCAAAACTGATAGAATTCTTCTGCACCGAACATAACGTGAAGATTTGCAGTAAATGTTTTAAAAATTCCCACAGACAGTGTGAGGTTACGGACATTGAAGATCATATTGAGTTCACAACAAGATTTGGAACAGTTAAGAGTGATATTGATAATATTATGCAATACCTAAATGAAATAATTGTGCATCTTAAAAGTAACATTGAACAACTTGCCGTTGACAAATCAGCTATAGTGACGGAAGTGAAAGATTTCCGAAACAAAGTAGAAACTCTTCTGAATTCGTTTGAAACCGATGTACGGGACCAGGTTAATGTACAGCACGATGGTGAGGTGGTTGTACTTAAAGCACAATGTGAGAAGTATGAACGCATCAAAGCCGAGATCGACACGTCGGACGGTTCCATTTCAAAACTTCCATCGTCATCAGATATTGCTAAGTCTTTGGATTCTATATCGTCTGTTGAGAATGAGCTGAAAAGTCACTTTTCCTTCCTGTCTGGCTGTCACACAAACATTAAAGTTATAAAACTTAGTTTTACTATTGAAGATCAGCTACTGGCCTTCCTAAACACTTTTAATCAAATCGGAAGCGTTTACACGGAACAATTTGAAGCTAACGTTAAAAAGCCGCCAGAGCTTTTATCGCGAGGTGTGACCCAGAACGAATCGTTCGTCCCATCTCCGAGGGGGGACGTATCGGGAACACCGGAAATCAGTAACTCGCCTTCCGGTTCGCGTCACCATTCGCCACGTGGTCTAGTGACTCGGTCGGCAGCATCGTGCCAACTTCCCACAAATCAACGCAATCGAACTCCACCCAGGAAGGAGCACAAACGACCTCTAACCACCGTGCCTGTACAATCCACGACACCTACCCCGATCGTGCGGCCTCGACCTGAGAGACCGGAAGTTCGTGGGATACCGCATTTTCTCCCCAGATCTTTTTCAAGCCCAGTAAATGAGAATAATGTACACTGCATATCAACTGATTCCCCGATTTACTCAGTAGCAACTGCAATTGCAAACTTGGAGGCGGAACAAGAACCACAGTATCAACTAGCGAGAGACATCGAAGCCGTTGATTACTCAACAAATCCGGAGACAAGTTTAACGCACCTATCCGAGTCAGAACACCTCCCATCCGCAGACAATGACGTACAATCCCAGTTAATAGTTAGGCCTACCAGCGGTACCGTCCAGAGACATCGCGTATGGCAGTACGTAAACATCAACGCCCCTGGTGAAGATCATAACACAAGCATGACCTCAGAGAACGGTGACCTTGGTGAAACATCAACGATGCGGGGCGACAGTCACCGCCATATGCGAACAAGGTCTGCTTCCACTTCTGACATCAATTCTGAGCATTCAAAAGGCGGTGCTGGTACTTCGAAGGCTGATAGAATAATCAGAATATTTTCGGAACCAGGAAAAGGACGCACAAACTCATCCCAACCGCTTTATGAAAATACTACGAACACATATCCACCTAGTTCTGCAAATGAAAGAAGGAAATTGACTCTTAGACAATGCATCAAACTGCATGATATTTGTATCAGAAATCAAGAAGACAAACATCCATGTACCATTACTGATTCTGTCAAATTAGAAAGACAACGAATCGTCTTGATCGACTGCAACAATAGTCGACTGAAGTTATTGAACAATGAAATGAAGCGATTGGCTCATCTAGACTTTTCTAAAGAACCTTGGAACGGCACAGCCTTGCCTGCGGATGAAATCGCTGTTACTGTGCCCCTAGAAAAGTCGATTCATATCGTACGTGCTACGGAAACAAGCTTGGAAACTGTTCGGTCTATTGGAACTCGACGGGAATGCTGGGGAATAGGTTACGTGGAGGGCAAGTTTGTTGTCACCACAAAAGACGATGGTAACTTAGTCATATTTCTCGACAAGACTGGGCGCGAACTCCAGCTCATTAATTTTGCTTCACGAGAAAATCCCAACATTCTGAGACCCGTATCGATTACCATGGCTCATAAAGACAACATTCTTTACATTGCCTGTGAAGGACAATCCGGGACAAAAGGATCCATTGTACGGATGACATCCCATGGTGATATCCAACTTGTCTTGACCAACAAAGACCTTGACCGCCCCTATAGTTGTGCCCTCGACCGAGAAGATAACGTTTTCGTTACAGCCTTACGATCTGCAAATGTTATGGCGTTCACGGAAGGGGGCGGTCGGGCCCTAAGCTTGCTAACCAGGGACTCGGGTCTGATACGGCCACAGCATATCCAAGTTGTCCACAGGGCGGAAGAGGGTGTTGTTTTTTTTGTGTCCGAGAGAAGATCTGATAATCTGAATTTGTATGAGGTTAAGTAAGAATTTCAATGTGGGGTCATGATCTTTATATTTAATCACACACAAACAAGTTTATAATTCTAAATAGTAAAATAATTTACAATGATGGATGTGCTTATCTTAGAGTAAAGATTATTATTTCAAATATAGACTTTCGATTGAAGGTCTGTTCGGAAAATTATGAGACAACTTTCTGGTTTTTTGCTTGTGTAAATTGTGTATGTGTAACAATTAATGAAACCATGTGCTTTTCATATAATATTTTTCATCTAATGCATTTATTCAAAATAGTCGTTCTTAACGCCACCTTTATAACGAACATCGTTTACATAGCAACTTATCGGCGCAATCACACTTATATATCTTGAACTTGTGAACTTGTAAATGTACTAGAATCGCGAAACATTGTGCATATGATATTTATTCAAAATAAGATCTTACCGCAATTTCATTTTACTTTTTCACTGCCGATTTGTACAAAGTCGACTCTTTCATTTTCCGTTTTTCGTCCAACAGGAAATTTGGCAAAATATCTAAGTTGCAAACAACGCAGATTTCAGAAGACACAAACTCGAGTCCAACTTTAATCAGCATTGTTTGCAAAATCCTTTAATTGCCTCTGACAGCGTATGAGTTAATGTTTGAAGACAGTATTTCCTAAATTGTTACCTTTATTGGAAGCAGCCTTGCAACTTTCGCCTCTTGTGGATTTTCTGTTTCATAAATAATTTCTCTATACCTCTATCCCTCAGAGACGGAATGTGTTTGCCCGGATCAGTCTGTGCGGCCAGCGCAGGCTGATCTGGTCATTACGTTACGCAGATGCCATAATGTTGGTTTTCTCGCGGGACGGTTCATATCATCTTGTCCACTTTCTCTTTCTAATCAGAATCTACACAAGCAAAGTAGATATTGAAGTTCCGGATGCACAGGCTGATCTGTATCAATACTGTTCTTAAAAGCGAATGTACCTTTTAACCAAATATCTCGCAGGGACATACTACTATATACATATAATTATGTATATCTCTTTGAAGATTTAAGGGACTCCATGCTATACTACCATTTGACTTTAACATATTCTAAAACAGTGTGGGTGGAGGGAATACACATAATACTAGTTGTGAAGTTGTTATCATGAACATGGGCTACACTGTGATTCAATGTATGTGGGAAAGGGTTTTGAAGTGTGTATCTTTAATGTGTATGACTAGTGTGTGTTGTTGTCCATTGAGATGTTTTTATGAGCCGTCCCGCGAGGAAATCAACACTATAGCCTCTGTGTAGTGTATCGACTAAGATCAGCATGCGCAGACTGATCCGGGTCGACACATTCCGTTTCGGGGGATAGAGTACCTGACATGTAAACAGAAAATCCACAGGAGGCGAAAAGTGTCTATCTAGGTAATCCTGCGTGGCATGTTTAGGCTGATCCGGGTCGATACTTAAACAAGATTCCATAATATTGGTTTTCTCGCGGGACGGCTCAGTTATTATTCCATCGTGACAGAACATAACCTCTGATGAATTTTTAGTCAACACATTAGTCCCCTAATTCAATCTTATTAAAACCCCAGACATATCTTCGCTGCAGTACAAAACGATTGTATAGATAGTATAGATGACTGCCTAAGATTGACCTTTGCGTCAGCAAAAAGGTTGTCTACATTATCGTTACGTATCAACAGGGGAGATAATTCACATAAATATACGAGAAAGAGATTTCCAATAAATGTTTAATCGTATGAAGAGCCGTTCCACGAAAATTCCTAAATTATGGTCACTTCGTAATGTATCACGCAGATCCGGGCTGACGCATTCCGTCTAAGGGGGATAGAGGTATAGAGTAGTGATTCCTGAAACAGAAAATCCACAGGAGGCGAAAGATGTCTGTCTTAGCCTGCGCGGCATACTTAGGGTGATCCTGATCGATACGTTACGCAGTCCAAAATGTTGGTTTTCTCATGGAGCGGCTCTAATGGTCAATAAAAGACTCCATTATGCGGTGTCGTCAGATCTAATATATGAGGTACTGTATGTGTGAAAGGGGGTTAAATCTTGTGATCTCTCCACTGTTTATTACGATGTTTATATCATTTGTAAACCCATTAATTATATGTAATATAATGAAGCCATTTCTACAATGTATAACACTCTTCCTGTAACAGATGACATTTGTTGCATTTGTATCAGAGAGCACTTGAAAATATAGCGGAAAACGGAGAAATAATTCAAAAGGAGCATTAAATTTTACTCCTTTTGAATTATGTTCGCCTGGAATTAAATGTGAAACATAAAAAGATAATAAAAGAGGTTTTCTATTGCAATTATTTTAATTTGATCTTTAACAAACTATGTTATACTGAGTAATATGAAAATAACCACCACTTTTGTGAATAAAATATACTAAGCTTACAAGTGCATGTTTGTCCTGTATTTGATGTAAGAGCCCCCTTTGGCGAAACAACCCTTGTACATAGAACCGTCACCCAGATTGCCTAAACTCTTTCCCTTATACAACAATTCTCCACACAGACGACTTTGAAAACATCTGCATAATTGCCATCCCGCGAGATAGCCAATATTATGGCATCTGCGTAATGTATCGACCGAGATCAGCCTCCGCACTGATCCTGGTCGACACTATTATTATTGAATCGAGTTAAAAAAAACATTGTGGCAATTTGAAACCAAGCTGCTGCATTTGCGTCTAAATGAATTTGTAAGGGGGAAAAGGTGAACCCTTTCTCACAATTATACCGACACATCGGAATTAGAGAGTGGGAAAAGGTGAACCCTTTCTCACAATTATACCGACACATCGGAATTAGAGATTTTTTGAGAAAAACTGTGAGACAATTAGCGAACTTGTTTCTTTGCAACACTATTTTCCAACTCTTTTCAATTTGAATACTTTCAATTTTCAATATTTTTGTCCCAAAACGTTCAGTTATCTGTAGAACGTTTGTATAATGGAGAGAGTAAACAATCCCCGATTCCGTAGATAGTGTCATCAATACGAAGTTTAACCATTCTTGTTTGAAGGGCAGTATGATCATGGGCGCATTTAAACTAGTTCTTTGTGACCTTGACCTTTAAGTTGTGAACGTCAGAAAAAAACTTAGGTCAGGGATACTCACACGGGCTATTGCAGGGACTTTCCAGCTAACAAACAATAGGTCTTATTGAAATTTATTAGGGTTAAGTCGATTTCAACAGTACTTCATATATATATTGGCTAACTTATCCATCATAACTGTTTAACTAACGAATATTAGGAAATGTGCCTTTCCCTATGAAACCCCATCATGCTTGTACCCGGGGAAGCACGGCAGACCTTTATACACAATTTATACCCTTAATTTAAGTTACTCATTTTACACTGGTTGTAAAGTAAATTCTTACAACTTGTAATAACCATTTTCTTCATACAGTTGCATTTACTAGCCTCTGCAACAGATGCCTTTTCAATGCATTGTGGCAAAAGTAGAAAATGCTCATTATAAGCAAACTCTGTAACAATTTTACTTTCTCTTATAGAAATTTTCCATATTTTTCCTGAATACTCAGCCAGTACTCATACATATGGGGAGGCCCACTTTCACAAGAATCGATCCCTGTACTTTGGATAGCACGTCTAGACTTCTACATCAAAGCCTCTGTCCCCTGGTTCCTTTCCAATATGCAAACACATTTTGATTCAAATAGAGCTAATAAATACTTTTGCCATGATGTTTTCAACTCAATTCAATAATTATATTTTCTTTTTAAAAATATTTCCTTATGTTTGCTTAGGCGTTATTAAAATCACCTCCTGCAGATTGATTGATTGTTGGAAGGAGTAAAGCTTGACAAAAAATAATGTAGTAACAAACATTTTGAATGAAGTCACACATTACAGATACATGGAAGTTGGACAAACAACATATTAATATAGTGATAAATATTGTTGACACCCGCAGGCATTGCTGACACACTTCCACGGTTCCCAATACATCAGTTTGCCTGATCTAGACTGTTATTCAGGTTATCAAAAAGGCATTCAAGGACAATCACATTGCAAGGCATTGGAGGCAGATAAACACTGGCATTCAAGGCTGTGGAGGCAGATCAAAACCAACACTTTATAAACTCTGGAGAATATATAAGGTTTGTTTTCTTTCTGAGAACAGTTCACAGAATTATCGGGAATAACAATTTCGGGAAGAGCTGCTCTAACAAACATTCAGGCTTTCATACTAACAAGTGAATGATATATAATTTAACCCTTTCCCACATATGGACACATTTTGATGCATAACAGACATATTTTGAAAACATTATGACAAAAGGAAATGTTGCTTAAAATGAGCAATTTCTCTTTTTGCCACAATGTTTTTTAATTGTATTCAATAACCACACTTTCATTGAGGGAGATTTTAAACAAATTTAATCCATAAGTGGTCTGCTGCAGATTTGTTGTATATGGGAAAGGGTTTAAACCAATCTCTGCTACAAAGAATAAATGCAAAATTAATAAGAACCATAGCAAGATACCTAGATAGTGGCGAGGTAAACTATGGAACGCCAAATCTACACAAACTCAAATATTTATTTATTTATGCATTTATGTTGTAGTTACTCAACAATCAAAACAAAGGGTTCAAAGGTCAAATAATGTATTAAGAATATCAAAAGCATGTTTTTTTAAAATGTGTGGACTAAAAAAATATTAGAACACAGTATGAAATGATCCGGTTTCCAGTTTTGGGAATCCAATAGGGAACCAACTGATGTTTAACTATTTCACTGGTATGATATTTTTAAAGAGGTCTGCTTTGAGATTATTTTAGGCAAAGACATTAACCCATGCCCATATGCAGACACTATCTGATGCATCTACTGGAAAGGAATTTGAAAGCGTAGAACATTTCTTCTTTTGCCAGAATGTTTTCTACTCAATTCAAATAAAAACTTTCATTTATAGAGAATGTCCATAGTTTTGCCTATAGGTAAGCTGTAGATTTGTATTATGCAGGAAAAAGGTAGAACGTTTGTTACCAGCAGATAAAATAAAACATATATACATGTACCATAATTCAACAAAGAACCCTGTTTTTTTAAATATGAAAATAGGTCTATAGTGCAAAACTTAACAATCAATCAATAATTCAATAAAAGTTAATACATTAAAAACAAAATATAGGTACCGGTAAAGGTTGTATATTGGCTTTTATTCTTCACGTCATGTTAACCCTTTCCCTCATATGGATGCTTTCTGACGCCTCTGCAGCAGACAGCTATTTGAAAACATAGTGACAAAGGAAGAAATTGCACGTGCAAAACGTGCAATTTCTCCTTTTGACACAATGTTTAACTTATAGTCATAGGTTATCCATTAAATTATAGATATTTTCTATGTTTTGACAAAATCTGTTCAGAGGTGTCTGCTGCAGAATTAACGTATGAAGGAAAGGGTTAAACCATGTTTAAGTTCTATCACAGCAACAGTGCATTAATCTAAGATCTCGAGGTGACTAACCAGTACTCCAAGGGCACACCTGCAATACCAACATGCTGTGACAAGCAGGATTGAAACCAGGTCACAATTAGTAGTAAATCATGGTGAACAAATAATAGCGATACATTATACAATTGCAGTTAGATGGTTAGTTAACTTGGAAAAATAAAAAAGCGTACGGATAAGATATTTTATAGTGAGCCTTCTGCTTTCCTATCATCTGAGAAAACAGACATAACATCTACAAAATTGGAAGCCTTTTTTTAACCCTTTCCCTCATATAGATGCTTTCTGATGCCTCTGCAGCAGACGTCTTTTTGAAAATATAGTGACAAAAGAAGAAATTGCACAAAACGTGCAATTTCTCCTTTTG
>JAUELF010277641.1:0-10577 GCA_031471495.1 Clinocardium nuttallii | reverse complement strand
TTGCCATTTAACAAACAATAAAAACAAGTTCTGTCGGCTCTTTCTATTCCATAATGTCTTCCAAGCTCAATATTTAAAAACAGAGGAAACCAAATGATAGGACTAGGCTAGATGTAGAGAGTATTAAAGGGAGATAACTGACCGATGTCTCCCATTAGTTTCGCTTGTTTGAATATGGTTTGTGCCATTTCTTACAATATTTCAATTACATTACTACTTTTCTAGGGTAAATTACCAGTACTACCGGTACTATTTTTCCTGACACCGATGCATATGTCGCAATGTTATCCCCTCGACATTTAGCCCCAACGAGAGAATAAATTGATAACCCGAGGGGGATCAAACCGTGGTCTCCTTCTCCCGGTATAGAAGCTCTAACCACTACACCACAGAGCCGGTAGATACAATATGATATAATCAGCAAGCAGTAAACATGTAGCTTAAACAACCACTATTTAGAAATGTTTGGTACTGGAAAGCGTATTTTTTTATCACAGAATTATGATTTTAATATTTCAAGACAATTTTTGAATAGTATTAAAACTATCTTTGTTCTGGAGTTCAGCAGCGTTAAGGGTAAGAACGTCATGCATAACGAGCGTTCAAACGAGAATAACACGAAAGAAAGAGAAAACAGCGAACATCAATAAATTAATTGTTTACAAAAACAACTTTTGTTTAATTACAGATACTGGTACCAGAATGGTAACATAAGACCAGATTTAATAAGCCTCTTTATGGCTGTCGATCCATGTGTTAAAGAAAATGGAGGATTACAGGTAACGCAACAATCAATATCATGGTATCTTTACATAATCTGACAACACCGCATGACAGGTTGTCTCGAATCGATCTTATACATTCAAATCTTCATTTCATCGAAAAGAAAAGACAATCAAAGCTTTTCTGTCTCGTTTAATTGTATAGGTTATCTCCCCTATTGATTCATAAATAATGTGAAGGCGTCAATTTGATTACAGGTATTGCAACAAACAAAATAATTAAAATCAGACTAGAATGCTTCGCTGTACATATATGGGATCTGACGACACCGCATGACAGATTATCTCGAATAGATTTAAATCTTCATTTCATTGAAAAGAAAAGACAATCAACGATATTCTGTCTCGTTCAATGTAATGGGTTATCTCGATCTTATAAATTTAAATCTTCATTTCATCGGAAAGAAAAGACAATCAATGCTATTCTCTCTCGTTTAATGTTATCGGTTATCTCCCGTATTGATTTATAAATAATGTGAAGGCGACAACTTATTGGTTGTATAAAGGGTCAACCAAGGATGCCCTGCAACAGGCAGTCGTCATAATTAAGCCGTCACACGAGAAAACCAACATTGAGGACTCTGCGTAAAGTATCGACCCATATCAGCCTAAGCATGGCGCACCGGCTTACCCGGATATACCCTTTTCGCCACGACATGCCACGATAAAAGTGTGATTATATCAGTTGGTAAGATGAAAGCTGCTTACAATGATTTAAGATGTATTCAATGTTTTTATAAAAGGTTTTGAAGTAAGAAATTCAAGAAAGTATGCATACATAAGCGGTCGCTTACATGCAGTTTCAAGACAAAATCAATGTAGACAATCCTATTTTTTCCAAAAGGAACAACTTTGTTAATTCTCTACTATCACATGTCTCCTTGTTCTCGCAAATAACTGTCATAAAACTTTCTTTCTAATATAACGTTTCCAGCTATTTGACTTTGTTTAAACAAATGTATTATATATAATTTGTACATGTATGTTGGGCGTATTTGCCCTTTCATTCCTTAATACAATTTATCTTTATATTATCTCCCTTCTCCGATAAAGACAAAGAAAGATCAAATAGTTGTTAGCTCCTTTTAGTTGGATTCCTTTGTCTTTATCGCTATTTCGCAATGGGATATTGCAATTACTCTGAACACATTAATCATAAATGTGTTAATTAAAGTGATGATTCAAAAGAGAAAATTTACATAGCAGTATTTAAAGAAAACAAGTGTGGAATTACTAATTAATCTCATAACAGTTGGCCAAGAAAATGCAATTTTAAGTGCACCATCCAGTGCAAATAAACCAACTATAAAAACAGAGGAAACCAAATGATAGGACCTAGCTAGATTTAGAGAGTATTAAAGGGAGATAACTGACCCATGTCTCCCATTGTTTGACGTGTTTGTCTTTTTTTTCCACAGGTACTTGTAGGAAGTCACAAAAGCGGCCGTGTGGACCACACATTTGACGGCGGACAGCAAGGGGCCGACAAGGAACGAGTAGAGCACCTCATAAAATCATACGCGCATTTCTACATCAATTTACAATACTATGATTTTGACATACACTATTGGTTGATGTAAATATTTCTGTAAACAGTATAAACCTCTGCCAGAATATGCATGTAGGTCTATATGACACATAGGAGAACACTGCAGATTCGTGTGAGTCTGTGCGGATCTTTATGGTTTATTTGTCTTCCTGCTGTTATTAACATTACATTTCGTTTTCATGAATACTTTTCTTTCAAATGTATATATGAGCCGTCCCGCGCAGACTGATCCAGGCCGACATATTCCGCTTCAGGGGGAAAGACGTATAGAGTAATGATTCCTGAAACAGAAAATAAACAAGAGGCAAAAAGTGTCCGGGTAAGCATGCGCGGCATGCTAAGGCTGATCCGGGTCGTTACTTTACGCTGAGTTCACAATGTTGGTTTTCTCGCGAGACGGCTCAAAGCGTGTTGTTGAAGTTGTGTAGGTGGGAGGGGGTTCTATAACTACTTTAAACTTGACAACGTGTGATTCCAGGAGATGCCATGTTCTTTCACTGTAACCTGTTACACAGCAGTGGACCCAACGACAGCGACCAAAGACGATGGGCCTTTAACTGCTCCTTCAACAAACGGAGCAACAACCCTGTCAAGAAACACCACCACCCTTTCTATACCAAACTTAACAAGGTACGTGCTTTACTTAACAATGTACGTTATTTACTTAAAAAGGTCGTGCATTACTGAACAGGGTACGTGCATTACTTAACAAGGTACATGTACGTGTATTACTTAACAAGGTACGTGCAATACTTAACAAGGTAAGTGCAATACTTTTCAAGGTACGTGCATTACTTAATACGGTCCGTGTATTACTTAACAAGGTACGTGTATTACTTAACAAGGCAAGTGCTTTACTTAACAACGTACGTTATTAACTTAAAAAGGTACGTGCATTACTGAGCAAGGTACGTGCATTACTGAGCAAGGTAGGTGGTTTACTTAACACAGTACGTTATTTACTTAAAAAGGTACGTGGACATACTTAACAAGGTACATGCTTTACTTAACATGGGACGTGGGCAACTTAACAAGGTGCGTGTATATTACATAACAAATTACCTGTATATTACTTCATAAAGTACCTGTATATTACTTCATAAAGTACATGTATATTACTGAACAAGGTACGTGTATATTACTTAACAAAGTACCTGTATATTACATAACAAACTAACATGGTTGTATTGAACTGTTACTTGCCTTTGTGCAAAAGCAGTTAGTTCATTTATGTACTTTCATAAAACGTGCCTTATCACAAAGCAATACATCTATATATAGGCGCGACAACTCGTCACGATCTGTCTCATATAAAATCAGCATTGTTTGCCTTTTGTTATCAAAATAGTCCCAACCTTTTGAACACAAATAATGTCATTTCCGGATGCTAGCCATTTGTTTGTATAGTATGTACATTGTATGTATCTAAGAAAAAAAGATATGTTGCAGAGGTGTCACAATTCTTCTGTAACAAGGTAATCGCATCAGAGATAGGGTTGGCTTTCAGTAGTGTACTTTTTCTGCATATTTGTTTTAGCCGTCCGGCGAGAAAATCAACATTATTGTATCTGTGTAGTGTATCGACCAGCTACTGATACGGGCCGACACATTCCGCCTTAAGGGGATAGAAGTATAGAGTAGTGATTTCTGAAACAAAAGATTCACAAGATGCGAAAGGTGTATATTGGGGTAAGCCTGCGCGGGATGCTAAGGCTGATCCGGGTCGACACTTTACGCAATGTTGGTTTTCTCAAGAGACGGCTCATGTTTTAAATCTCAGATATAGTAATTTAGTTTCATAGTTTTGCTTGGATGGTGTTTTTTGTCACTTTCAACCATATATGAGCCGTCTCGCGAGAAAACCAACATTATGGACTCTGCGTAAAGTGACGACTCTGATCAGCCTAAGCATGCCGCGCAGGAAAACCCGGACAGACACGTTTCACCTCCTGTGGCTTTTCTGTGTCAATGATCATTTCTCTATACATATTCCCCCCTGAGACGGAATGTGTCGGCCCGGATCAGTCTGCCATAATGTTGGTTTTCTTACAGGAAGGCTCAATTATCAGTGATTATCGAGGTATTCTAGGTATATAACCTGGGTCCTATTTCACATACCTTACTTAGCGCTGCGTAATACTTAAATACATAAGAGCGTATTTCCCTAATATGTTGTCCAGTACTTATGATAAGCTGATCCTCCCAACAGTCTCTGGTAAGACCCGGCCGGAAATCGAACTCTGGTCTACCAGTCAAGAGGCGGACTGTCTAACCACTGCAACATCTAGAACGTCAGAAAAATAATATACCCGAGTTGTTGATATATCATACGTATTATATATAGATCGAGCAATGCAAGTGCTGAAATATTCGATAGTTATCCTAGACGTCAAATCAATTAACCCTTTCCCTCATAAAGACGATTTCTGACGCCTCTACAGCAGACAGCCTTTTGAAAACGTAGTGACAAAAGAATAAATTGCTCAAAACGAACAATTTCTCCTTTTGCCACAATGTTTTCCACTTTTAGATAAGTGAACCATTCGATTATAGAGATATTCTATTTTTTGAAAAAATATGTTCAAAGTCGTCTGCTGCAGAATTGTCGTATAAGGGAAAGTTGTTAAACGTGTGGTTACGGTCGAGTGCGTTGCGTACATCTATACATTTCTCATAACTTGTGTTGTAGGTAAACAACTCCGTCCTCCGAGATTCGGAGAATTACTGTGACGAAGACAGCAAAGAGTTCCTCGACCCTTCCGTTGACGAAACAGTGAAAGCAAGCAACAGTACAGAACAATAGCAATTCGATGCGTGTTTTTAGCATATGAGTTTGGTTGTTTCCGTTAAACGTTCATCAAAACGCTTTAAAAACTAACAGACCTTTTGACATGTATTTTGAACTTGTTTTGTATATCTAACTACTTCAATAGGAATTTAATTGAATTCATGAGAATAACATTGAGTTACTGAATAGAAACAAGAACTGAATACACTGCACGTATGGTGCCTTATAAAGTAATATAAATAGGAGTCGTCCCGCGAGAAAACAAACATAATAGCATCTGCGTACTGTATCGACCAGATCAGCCTGCGCTATCCACGCAGACTGATCCGGGTCGTCACATTCCGTATCAGGAGATGGATATATACATCAATGATTCCTGAAACAGAAAATCCACAGGAGGTGAAACATGTCTGTCCGGGTTAGCCTGTGCGGTATGCTTAGACGGATCAGGATCAACACTTTACGCAGAGTCCACAATGTTGGTTTTCTCGCGTGACGGCTCAAAAAAATGTTTATTATAATGTAACCAGTCGTTTCTATCATATGACACAACATTGTTATGAGTATATTTTATCACCGCGAGTCCTATCGTTTTTGCTATTCTTCAAATACACAGACATTTTGTAATGTTATTTGCTGGTTATATTTGGGGTTTACGCCGTTGTCAGCGTTATTAGTATTATCAAGGCTACAAGTCACAAATTCTGATGCAATTATGCAATAAAGTGACATTTACTGGACTATGATCCCTTCATAAACAAGCCAGGTCTACATGTAGGCTGGGAAAAGTGCTTTGCCAAAGGACACTCTATCATGTGACTCCTGGTTCCATATCAACAATGGCTCTTACAACTCTACGATGGTGGACTACGTACCATTATTTAGATAGCTGGAGGCTATCCAACCGTCAATTACAGAACAGACCCAATTCTCTCCATTTGGATTCGAACATTGGACCTCAAGCTCCCAAAGCGGGTGCTCTAAATTATAGCCTACATGAACCCTTTATCGGTATATTTATTTATATATTTACAAATGAAAGAATTATTATTGAATAAAATTGAAATCCTAGTGACAAATGGAAGAAAAGCTAATAATGAACAATTTCTTCTTTTGCTACAATGTTTTCAAATGTCGCCTGTTGGTGATACATGTACGTCAAAATAGGTCTACATGTGAGAATGGGTGACCACTTATCCCAATGAATTCTTAATTTAAACCATAACCATCATCTCTGACCTTTGAGAAGTTATCATAATTGAGCGGTCCCGCAAGAAGACCAACACTATATCATCTGCGTAATGTATCAACCAGATCAGCCTGCGCAGACTGATCCAGGTCGATACATTCCATTTCAGGGGGATAGATATATAGAGTAGTGATTCCTAAAACAGAAAATCCACATGAGGCGAAAAGCGTCTATTCGGGTAAGCCTGCACGGCATGCTTAGACTGATCCGGTTCGATATTTTACGCATAGTCCAACCACAATGTTGGTTTTTTCGCGAGACGGCTCAATATTATAATATTACTTTTTCTGAATAAGTACCGTCTCGATGTAGTAGTAGTTAGAGAGTCAGTCTCGGCATCTGGAGACCAGTGTCCGATCACCGTGCGGGTCATGTAAAGGGAAATCATAGTTATATGGCTTCCCTCCTTGTCGCTTAGAGTGGCGGGGAACGCATTACGACAGATACATGTACATCGGTAGTTTATGTAAATTATCATACAAGTCACATATTGCTTATGAAGAAATTGCTCGTTGTTTAACTATCAGAAAAAAGATTAAACATAGTCGTACATACAACACATCTGTAACTATCTGGGACAACGAAGGAGAAATCACATTAAATGATAATTTAACACATTCTTAATAACTACACACTACACATTATATATTACTTAACCTTTCCCACTTTCAATCGCAGTTTGATACATATTCAGCAGACGTTTTTTTTAATGATGAGCATGTTTTTCCACTGTCACAATGTGTTCAATTCAATTAAAAAACAATGATAATATTTATTAAAGGTTACAATATAGCTGCCGATGGGACGTAGATATATACGTCCCTGGTTATAGTTATGTCATCCACGGGAAGGGTTAAATACAAGATAAAGTTCAAAAGGGGACTTTGTGTTTATGGTAAGAGATGTCTATGGTAAGAGATGTAGATCATAAATGCGCCGTCCCGCGAGAAAACCAACAGTATGACTCCTGCGCAGACTGATCCTGACCGACACATTCCGTCTCAAGGGGATAGAGGTATATATTAATGATTCCTGAAACAGAAAATCCACATGAGGCGAAAAGTGTCTATCCTGGTAGGCCTGTACTGCATGCTTATGCTGATCCGGATCGATGTTTAAAGCAGAGTCCACAATGTTGGTTTTCAAGCGAGACGGCTGAAATACTTAACATGGTAACAGGAAAACCGGAGTTAAACCATCGCAGGTCATCCATTCAGGCACTAACCGCGAGGAACGTTGCTTAACGTTAAGAAAGGTCATCCATTCAGGCACTAACCGCGATGAACGCTGCTGAACGTTAAGAAAGGTCATCCATCCAGGCACTAACCGCGAGGAACGTTGCTTAACGTTAATAAAGGTCATCCATCCAGGCACTAACCGCAAGGAACGGTGCTTAACGTTAAGAAATGTCATCCATCCAGGCACTAACCGCAAGGAACGTTGCTTAACTTTAAGAAAGGCCATCCATCAAGGCACTAACCGCGAGGAACGTTGCTTAACGTTAAGAAAGGTCAATCATCAAGGCACTAACCGAGAGGAACGTTGCTTAACGTTAAGAAAGGTCATCCATCCAGGCACTTACCGCGAGGAACGCTGCTTAACGTTAAGAAAGGTCATCCATCCAGGCAATGTCTAGCTTCAAAAGGGCAAGAGCAATGCATGGTTCTTTACAAAACGTAGACATTGTATAAGTGTGCCAAAGTTTTAAAAGGGCAAGAGAAATGCATGGTTCTTTACAAAACGTAGACATTGTATAATTGTGCCAAAGTTTTAAAAGGGCAAGAGAAATGCATGGTTCTTTACAAAACATAACATCGTATAATTGTGCCAAAGTTTTAAAAGGGCAAGAGAAATGCATGGTTCTTTACAAAACGTAGACTTTGTATAATTGTGCCAAAGTTTTTAAAAGGGCAAGAGAAATGCATAGTTCTTTACAAATCGTAGACTTTGTATAATTGTGCCAAAGTTTTATAAGGGCAAGGGAAATGCATGTTTCTTTACAAAACGTAGACATTGTATAATTGTGCCAAAGTTTTAAAAGGGCAAGAGAAATGCATGGTTCTTCACAAAACGTAGACATTGTATAATTGTGCAAAAGTTTTATAAGGGCAAGAGAAATGCATGGTTCTTTACAAAACATAACATTGTATAATTGTGCCAAAGTTTTATAAGGGCAAGAGAAATGCATGGTTCTTCACAAAACGTAGACATTTCTAAGTGTGCGAACGTTTTAAAAGGACAAGGGAAATGCTTGTTTCTTTGCAAAACGTAGCCCTTGGTATAATTGTGCCAATGTTTTAAAATGACAAGAGAAATGCATGGTTCTTTACAAAACGTAGACATTGTATAATTGTGCTTAAGTTTTATAAGGGCAAGAAAAATACATGGTTATTCACAAAACGTAGACATTGTATAATTGTGCTAAAGTTTTATAAGGGCAAGAAAACTGCATGGTTCTTTACAAATAGGAGACATTTTTAAGTGTGCGAACGTTTTAAAAGGGCAAAAGAAATGCATGGTTCTTTACAAAATGCACTTGGTAAAAAGCGGAACGTCACCTCTACGTAAATAACTCATCACAAACACTTCATGTTGTGCTTCAGGAAGTCCAAACATTGATACCAGTGAAGATCGAGATAACCCTGCGTTTGCACACGTTCTGATCTCTACATTGTTCATTTCCGTATAGTGAGTAGAACAAGCAAACAAGAATGCATCTTACTTACCTACCCATGTTTTTCTGGCTTTCCCACACCAGTACTTACACAACATTCTTTCGAAGCCACTGACTACTTTCTCACATAAATCAGAGGTGAGAGGCAATGGAAAAAATCGCCCGAAAGAATGTTCGCCTCAACCGGGTATCGAACCCGTGACCTCCAGATCACGAGGCAGATGCGCTACCAACTGAGCTACCTGGCCGGGCACGTTGGAACGAATATTGAACGAGCTGAGGTTCGAACTCACAACCCATGTGTTGGGTAAATAAATTAAAGTGATTCATTCGAGGGGAAAAGGAACAATGTAACACATGTGTTGGGTAAATAAATGAAAGTGATCCATTCGAGAGGAAAAGGAACAATGTAACATATGTGAAGAGAACTACAGTATATCTTATTTACTTACGAATGCCTGTTAGAAGCTTCTACCAGCATGTGTAGACCCTGATCAGATTTAGCAAATATATAATCTGATCTGGACTTACACTTTTCATTCACGAATGCCAAAATTGAACGCGTTTCCTTGGACAGACTCAACTACGAACTTCTTACTAAAGCTTTTGTTCGTTCTTGGTTGAGAAAATACCATTGCACCATGTACTATCGCCCCAGAAATGAAGTGGTTTAACCGTCCGCTTCCAAAGCGGGAGACCAGGCTTTAATTCCCGATTGTGTCATATGAAATACTGGTAGTATAAAAAATCAACTACAGAACACAAAAAGTAAATATTTATCCCTGATATCTTAAATGGGGGTTGAACGTACACGCAGAACATTTATTCTATACATTTAATTATTTAACAATTGTTATTACTTAAATTTCAAAACGGTGCTTTACGACCGAAACGCTAACTAAAGCTGAGTTGGGAGAATATCATTGTACCTTTTACTTTCGCATTTGAAATGAAGTGGTTAAACCGTCCGCTTTCAGAGCGGGAGACCAGACTTCGATTCCCGATTGTGTCAAATGAATACTGGTAGTATAGGTATATCATTCATTGGTCCGTAGCGTTGCGCGGGGAGAACCGAACAGAGCAGAACATAAGTATATTGATTTGATCTAATCTAATCATAATCGTACACACATATTAACATAACATACTCGAATGTGTAAATAAAGGTAAATTACAGATCAAAAAAAGTCAATTACATAACACAAAAGTCAATTACTGAACACAAAAAGTCGATTACAGAACACAAAAGTCAATATTTATCTCTTGAATAATCTTCCCTGAGATCTTAAATGGAGGTTGAACATACACGCAGTACATTTCTTCTATACATTTAATTATTTAACAATTGTTATTACTTAAATTTCGAAACGTTAGTTGTGCTTTAAGTTGAGAAATTATCATTGTACCATGTACTATCGCCCCAGATATGAAGTGGTTTAACCATCCGCTTCCAGAGCGGGAGCCGAGCCCCATTAGCTCAGTCGGTAGCGACGAGGGCTGTCAATCCAGGGGTCGTGAGTTCGAATCCCGGCTCG
>JAUELF010277620.1:0-10579 GCA_031471495.1 Clinocardium nuttallii | reverse complement strand
ATATAGAACTCGAGCCCACTGCTCTCGCCCCCAACGGAAATGACGTCTGGCCCACTGTAAACGAGCAGCCCGATGACGTACTGTCAATATCCCACAACGGGCCTCCTAGCCCGGATCGGCACCCGAGCTTGCATGAGGCGACGCAATACGGTCTGTCTGCTCATACCGTACTGTCTTGCAGTACTAGACGCCGTTTGAAAACGACGTCGAAGGTGCGACAACGTAATAAACCTGTCCGTTTGTTGACTTGTTACCCTAGGTCTACCAGATCGGCGGCGATCTGCTACACCACCAGTTTGCTGGAAACGTTGGCGCAACCGAATTACTGTGTTTCTGTGGCATACTAACGCCCTACTAACATGGCATTTACTGATTTACTAAGTGTAACATTCAATATTTTCATAAACTGCACATAAATATAGACAATTACTTACATACTGAGTGTGCTTGATTTCATATTCGGTTTAAAGGGATGGCATAAGAAGATATTACACTGGCTACATCTTGAAGAATTGAGACCTAATAACATACAAACAATGTATGGACGATTCAAGTACCTTGTAAGGATTTGTACAGTTGTCCAGGAACCAATACCTGAAGATATTACACGTTTCTTCAAAAATAAGTGTCTACCCAGTTGAAATTATAAGTCTGTAATGTTTTGCGGAATATCACAAAACAGTGCCTTTCCCGTATACAAAATAAGTTACCCAATTTGAAACTAAATATCTAAAAGTTAGAAATTCCATTAAAATTTGTATAATGGAAATATCCTCACAAAGCAGTAAATTCCAATTATTCTATTGAAGTTGTACGAATTAAGAAGAAATATATACGTGTTGCATAAAGAGTGTAAAACAGTGCACCAAAGTCAGGGCGTTTGTAGAGAGCAGTTCGACGGAACGTAAAATGTCGCGTTTCCGAAATATTTTGTTATAGGTTCGGAATAAAAAGATGTTTCCCAATTCCTTCTTTGTCGCATATAGAGTGTTACTTTTTTTCTACCCGTTTTATGCACCAAACTCGAGGTATTTGTGAGAGCAGTTTCAGGATTGGTAAAATGTCGTGTTTCCTAAGTACGTTCTTAAAGGATTGGAGATAAATGCGTTTTTCCCAATTCTCCTTTGTTGCATATAGAGTGGGTTTGTTTCATCCGTCTGAAATGAACCAAACTCGGGGCATTTGTAGATAGCGTTTGCGAAGTACGTTCTTAAAGGTTCGGAAGAAAACGCTTTTTTCCTAATTTCTTCTGTGTTGCATATAGAGTGTATCCTTTTTTATCCGTATTCCCATGCACCGAACTCGAGGTATTTGTTGAAAGCAGTTCCAGGATTGGTAAAATGTCGCCTTTCCTTTAGGGATAACTGCGTTTTTTCCCAATTGCTTCTTTGTCGCATATAAAATGTAACATGTTTTTATCCGTCTCCCATGCACCAAACTCGGAGTATTTATAGAGAGCAATTACACAATACGTATAATGTTGGGTTTCCTATGTACGTTCTTATAAATTAAAGAAAAAACGCGTAATCTCATAACCTTCTTTGTTGCGTATGGAGTGTAAAATATGTGTGTATCATTCTCTCATTCACCAAACTTTGGGTATTTATAGAGAGCAGTTCAACGCTTCGTAAATGTCACGTTTCCTAAGTATGTTCATAAAGATTATCAAAAATGCTTTTTGCCCAATTCCTTCTTTGTTGCTCATAGAGTGTAACTTTTTTTCTATCTTTCTCCCATGCTCCAAACACTGGTTATTTATAAAGAGCAGTTCAACGTTACGTAAAATGCCGCGTTGCATAAGTTCTTAAAGATTCCGAAAAAAAACCGTTATTCTCAATTCTTTCTTTGTTGCAAATTGAGTGTAACTTTTTTTGTATCATTCTTTCATTCACCAAACTATGGGTGTTTATAGAGATCAGTTCCAATAATAGTTCAGATTTCTCGTAACTAAACCTTAGCTACACGTTACAGATAAGTGATGAATTTAGACTAGAAGTGTCAAAGAAAATGGTTATGGAGCAAAGAGTTAAAAAGTTAAGTATAAAATGTCACCAAAATTACAACTCTGTGATTGTTTTAATAAGGTTCCGTTTTTTAATTCACAAAAAACCTAATCTAAGTCTTACTAAACTAATTACACTTTTCTCAAATGTTATGACATTTTTGGACTATACTATATGTAGGACCTTACAAATGTTAATGTTTTATGCAAATACAGAAATTGAATTGAATTGTAATAATGTTTTGTAGAAACAACGCCAGAGCCTGTCTGGCTTAAAATCTCAAACAATTGGATACAGGTACAGGATAAGCGAGTGTATTCAATATATATGACCCATACCCTTGCAACTTCTTAATAGGTGGTAGTAATTTAGTCTGCTAGAATGTAATTCGTATAATTTTCCCACACATGGCTGTTGTCCAGTTTTAGAGTAGTTATTCAAAATAAGCTTTTTCATTGAAAATCGATATTCACATAAATTGATTATAAATAGAGGATAATTCATGAGTGTTTTTTTATTATCACTTTTATTAAACGAGTTCACTTAGATGATATACCGCGAGCCTTGGCGAGCCTCATATTCAGCTTAGTTAAACACTTCATTAAAAGCGATTAAAAATAAACACAAAATAGATTTTCATTTATGAGGCGTATTTCGAAAGAAGTGTACATTACGTTTATCATATTTCCACATGAAATGTATCGGATTTGGCGCCAAAGTGACTACAAATAGCTGACGTGACGTCATTTCCATTGTTTGTTTCAAAATACTTGAGCGTAAGACTGGAAACCAAACTAGTAGCGTCATATGATATTCATGTAATGGCATATTGAAACTCCAAGAGAGGGTTAATGGTTAAATTCAAATTAGAAATACATTTTTTTCAATCCAGTCAGTGGCATAAGAGTTAAACAGACGTATACATGGAATACAAATTTTACCTCCCCACTTTGTGTTTTCCACTTTGTCAGAACAAAAAGGTGATGACATTTCTTTACAATTGAATGTTGTTTCAAACAATGCTGATTCCTGTAAAACAGCTCGTAACGTGCATGATTTGAAATCGGCAGTGTTTGCAACTCTTATAATGAATTTATTATGGATTGCATTCAAATAACATTGATACTTATATTGTCCAGGTCCATAGGGTGGCTTAGTCAAATATATTCATGCAAGACACCTAATGCAGAAGACCTTAGAAAAACAACGTAGAGAGAGTTTCGATTTTACTCGTAATGAGAAATTTGAATTATTTGTGCTTGCACTGTTCTTCCATCTATCAGCAATTGTTAACGTGGTTCACTAAATACTAGTAAGTGCTAAAAATAATTATTTGGAAGAGCACAAGACAGTGCATGAAGAGCGAAGGGTTAACTAAATAACAAAGAAAAAATGAGCCTACATGTATTTCGTTTTTAAAAGATAACATATCATTATTAACAGTGTGCAACTTATTATAGTTTTAATAAATGAATTGTCAGTCAGTGTCGTAGGGGTATGAGAAATAAACGTTCAGTCAAATATAGTCATGCAATAGCCTTGAATATATATGTTTATTATGTACAATTTTATTTCAAACATTGCTTCTTAGATATGCATTTTCCGACACCCAGTAAAGCAAAACACAGAGTTTGTAGAACTCGATAGCTACGACCAGAAAAATATCTTTTTTTCAATTTTCGAAACAGATGAAACAAATAAATTACAACGTATAAGGATTACCTTCGTGATGTATGTATAAGCAAACTCTTGTAATATTCAAGATCATGGGAATATGTGCTATACAAATATTTATCTCATTTTCCACGGTGTTTTCAAAACCTATACACGTTATACATGTACACTTCTACAAAGGAATAACATTATAAGCTGGTATTAAACTCGTATTATTTAAGCCCAATTAATCAATTTATTAGTTTTCCCCGGGGGGGGGGGGGTCAGATATTTTGACGCATAAGTAAACAGCTGCAATTAATAGACATCTGCAAAGCACGAAGGGTCTAAAGTATGTTATGAACATCGTCCTACAATATATGAATCTAAACTAATCGGGAAGCTTCGGATGTCATCCCGATTTGACTTGACTTGATCCGCGATACATATTGCTTGTCAAATAGCTTCTGTAGTTTTATGATTTCATGATTTAATCCTTCCCAAATACAGACGCCTCGTGGCGCCTCTGCTCATAAGAACTTTCATTTATAGAGAGTTTCCATAGTTTTGAATAAAAGTTTTCGAAGTCGTCTGCTGCTGATTTGTCATATGTGTGAATAATTTACACTTTCATGAAAATATTTATCTTCATATTCATATTCAAAAAGAAAGGCTAACACAATGAAAGATGAAAACTTGAAAGTGATCTGATTTAGCTATTTGCCCATAACTCTTTCAGCGCTGATTGTTCACCCTTTTGAAAGTGCTTTGTATGACACGGCAGCGATCCATCCTGCATCTTCCTGCATCGAGGCGGACGCTCTACCACTAAACGACCGAGACGCAGAAAGAGAAATCTCGGGCGTTTAGTTCACATGGAGAAAGTGCTCGTTATGAATAATTTAACTTTTCGATACAACGTTTTCAAATGTCGTCTGATACAGTTACGTGTAATCAAATTGTGTCTAAGGGTGGGAAATGGTTACTCAGAAAAGTATTGGATAATCATAAATAACTCTTTTCATGTGAATTTATGCGTAAATAATATTATCATATTATGTTTGTATAAATAGTTATGTTCATGCACAGTGGGCTGGCGGTTGTAACATTGCATAACACTTGTTAGTCGCATATGAAGGTTCACAAAGAGAACCATAATATATACAATTTTCTTAACTCATCTTACCATCTCTCTTATTCTTATCATGTTCAAGTCGAGAATGCTCACTGCAGTAATGCAAATATGTTATCAAATGGGTTTAAACTCGACATATCAGTAAATCCATCCATTCTTTTCTCTTGGGGATTTAATTATCTAATGACCATTCATTTCATAGATATGTGTATACATATTTGAACATATCTAACTTGTGTTTTAGGGAAAATAGTTTCTTTTCAATGACATGAGTTTGCAAAATATAAGATATCGGTTGATTTAAATGATGAAAGACGGTTTTGAATTAATCTTTTTGTGATGAATTCACCTTTCTATGAATCCAATTATGGATAAATCTGTATGTATCCTGTCGTTTTATCATGTTAAAGGTTGAGTAGGAAAGTTTATTTTAAACTTATTTATTTTACATCGATTGCGAAACAAGCTTTAAGCTTATATTAATCACGCTCGATGTCTGCTTCCTGGATACTTAACCAGTACTCGCGCCAATTGTGTGAAAAAATCCCAAAGGCAGAACCCACTCACCACGGGACTCGAACCCGGGACCTTTGAGTTGAATTGTGTCGCCAAAGGAAAGTGGATTTATAAGTTTTACATTACTGCGCGATCAATGAAAATGACCTATGGCTAACACTTTTTCCCAGCATATACCAGATAGCCTTGATTTATATCAACGTCAATCTTCATCAAACAATCCCAAGCTAGTAACAATAGAAATCACAAGGCAAATTAAAACCTACATAATACATGGAGGAGAAATTTTACATCACAAAATTATTCAATCATAAAATTATACCAACATAGTGGAATAAAGGCCTTATCATATATACTTATTTTTCGAGGAAAGGGTTAGATGCATTATAGACGTATCTCCCTGTCGCCCTATTACACTTCTCAGTACTGTTTACACATATTTTGAAAAATCGTACATTCATAGGGTATGCGAGTACACGAAATTCGTAAACCTTCCCTTTCCACATCCGTATCAGCATGGATTCTAGGTCGGGTTAGGATTATCAACAACGTCCTATGTCTTACAAGAGACAATACAGTATACGAGGGACATTCGGAAAGTTTTGAGACAATATCGATTTTACAATGTTCTTATGGCGAATATGAGAAACTATATTTCAAAAGCTTATCTTAAGATCATAATATTGTGATACGAGCTATATATTTCTTTTGGTGTCCATAGCAACATGCGTTGTAAAGACTCAGCGCAACCCTAAACTTCTCGATAACACTGCTTTACATTGAACACTCTCAATCATAATAAAAACGCGCGAAATGTTATAAAACATGCATGACGTCAGATTATTCGACGATATTTCATGAAAGTATTCCAGAAGAAATAATTTAAATACACGCACCTAGCAAATCATACTTACTAAGCGCATAATACTTAACCTAAAAAGAAAAAGGAGGAATAGGGGATTTTCAAAAATATTTGTGTCAACCACGGAAAATCGCAGACGGAAACAAAAATGAGCTGTTGGAGAAGGCTAACAGAGGAGAATCTGTGAACAGAGGACTTGTATTCAGGTGGCATAAAACGTTCCGTTGTGGTAGAACATGTACACAGGACAAACTTAACTCAGCCGCGGAAGATAACATACATGTAGTTCTCCTTGATAACCAAATCCGCCATGACGCGCTCCTCAAACGTGAACTAATTTGTGACACTTTCGAATGTTATTTCACTAGCTACCTTTGAACTTTGAAGATTTCACTCCAGTGTAGTGGGATTATTACCAAACAAATTTTACCGTTTACACTTGGCAACATGGAATATTATAATATTTCTCACCGTTAAACTCCACAGGAATTTAAAAGATTCCACATACAATGATTTTATTCCAAAAATTTGACTTTAGATTTATATACCTTTTAATCATTGTATAATCAGACAGGTACGTGTTGGTACACTCTTCTGATATTGGAAACAGTACTTCCCGTATTCAGCTCCACCGGAATCACATTTTCCCGTAAAACCGGTTTTAGAAATATATTTTGGTTATTTCTCTTCGTCGAAGTTATAAAATCTCCATTCAGTTCGATGTCATCCGACGATTCGTCTAGTTATCGTGTTTGTTTCGCTCTTTTTTATATTTACAAACGTTTGCAGTTGTCTAACGTTTTTGCAAAGAAAGCACTTCCATGGCTTAGATTAATCACTCTCAATGTCTGCTTCCTGGAGACTTAACCAGTACTCGCGCCGTTTGTGTGGAAAAATCCCAAAGTAAGGACCCGCTCATCACGGGACTCGAACTCGATTCCCTACATTGACTAGGTTACCGGTCTGTCGCAATGCAGCCGTGAACGCATCCTGAATAAATGCAATACAATTAAATAACATTTCTGGTTCTTTTGTGGTTGTTTGGGATTATCTCGGCACAAAAGAGTAGTTCCTAGATTGGTTTTGATAGTAACAGTGAATGAGTCATATACCTTTATTCATGTGATGTATACGATTTTTCAATTATTTCAGATTATCTACTGCTGTGTGCGGATAATACAGACTAATTATTAGAGGAAAACTACATGTACTTGTGAAATATGAAAAGAATAAAAAATTATTATAACTTTTGAAAGTAAGCAATGAAGTATGGCCTCGGTCAATTTAAACAGAAAATGCCCTATTTGTCGCCCAATGCCTTCGTAAATTCAAATATCACACGGGATCACCTTCTATAACATTAACTATATTTGATCCTTAGTGCTTAGGTACAAGAGTAGTGGGGTGCTTGTGTGTTTAGAACAGCGGTAGTGGAATGGAAGTATGTTTAGAACAGCGGTAGTGGAATACATGAGTGTGTTTAGAACAGCGGTAGTGGTATATGTGTGTGTTAAGAACGAGTAGTGGAATGCATGTGTTTTTAGAATCGGTACATGACTGCATGTGTGTTTAGAATCAGTAGTTAGATGCATGTGTTTTAAACCGGTAGTCGGATGCATGTGTGTTTAGAACCTGTATTTGGTTGAATGTGTGTTTAAATACGGTAGAGGATTGCATGTGTGTTTAAATACGGTAGAGGATTGCATGTGTGTTTAGAATCTGTAGTGGGATGCATGTGTGTTTTGAACCGGATGTTCCCAATTTGATCAATCCTCCAAAACACAGTTGTATCGTCTTCCTTGCATTTCCCGGTGTTTTTCTGGCGAAATAATTGATAGTAAACCATGTGCTCAATTGATCGTATTTATTGGACCAGAGTGTTATTAGCAAGATAATGCCATTTATAATATACGCTTCAAGTGCAATATTTTATTTTTGTTGGAGTTACTGTATTGTGTACGTGATACAAGTAGATAAAGCTTAAAACTATTTGTTCGTAGTATTTTAAATAGTAATAAAAACGTTGTGTCAATATCAACGCACCATATAACACAATTATTGGAGCCACCAATAAACTTCTATTTAACCTCAACAAGTAATGAGAGGATAAAACATTAATACCGTATACAAAACAATACAAATCAAATATGAGGCGCTTAAAAACAAAACTAGACATCTCTGCTAGGGTTATCAGACATATGTTATAACTAATAATATAAATGACTATTTAGCCATCGCGCGAGTAAACAAACATTGTTGATTCTGCACAGGCTTACCCAGACAGACACATTTTACTTTCAGTGGATTTTCTGTGCCAGGAATCATTTATATATACCTCTATCCCCTGTGACGGAATATGTCGGTCCGGATTAGCCTTCGCAGGCGGCGCAGGCTGATATGGGTCGGTACATTACGCATAGTTCATAATGTGGTTTTTCTTGCGACACGGCTAATTTGTAGACGAAATAATTGCATGTAGGAAATGCTAAAAACAGGAAATCACTTGTCTTTACCCTAAAAATGACACTAATATGTATATGATTTGGATTTCAACCTTTCTAAAAATGCGGATTGGAAGATAAATTGCAGTATTCTTTCCTTGCATACCTGACGCTGTCTAAAATTATGTTTTAGCCCCACTGGCTGAAAGTCAGTCGAGCTTATGTCATGGCGAATTGTCCGTCGTGCGTGCGTGCGTGCGTTATTGTTTTCCTTTCAACGACTTCTTCTCCATAACCACTTGGCCAATTTGGTTGAAACTTCATATCCTCTCAATATCCTCTACTAAATTCATTCAAATACCGTTGATCCAATCAAAAGTCTGGTTTCCATAGCAACCGAAAGAAAATATAGTGAAAATTTAAAAAATCATCTTCTCCGAAAGTGTACGACCGATTTTCAGATAATGTTGTGGAAATGTTCTTTGGGTGACCCTCTATCAGATTCCTTCAAACCATTTTGAATGGTTGAAAAACATGGCCGTCAGAGGGGCAGGGCTGTTTGTAGGTTTAATGTTTGCCTTGTGGCTGTGGAGCGATACTGGTCCTCTTTGGCCTCTTGTTTATATTGTGATGAGCGTCTGCCTTAGATGCTGGTGGTCGCAGGTTCCACTAACAGCCGCGGCATGCCAGAGTTGCAAACTACGTACTGCAAACGCTCAGTATTTACGGGTATTTTAGGATATTGTGATAGCATACCATACGTCTACAACTTGCTGTTACACTGTGGTAATAATGTTATCTGCTTCACGTTTTCCTATAAAATCAGTCAACTCAATTGTTGACGATTTTATGCAACATTCTACGCTAAAACCTTTTCGCGTGATGTTACCAAATGATAGAGGACATCAAAACATTTCATTTAAACAAGGGGTCGTTGGTTCAATTTACAGCCGATTGCGTGATTTGTTGTATGAGCGGTTTTAAGAGCTGAAAAAGTATGGACATTCGACTAACCGTTCACTAGTTATACGCATTTAGAGTTTGGGTTCGTGTTCTGTGACGTCACGTAGGCTTTAGATTTGAGTCATTTGATATGGAATACATCTCATCGGGAAGTGATACAATTTTAATCAATTTATGACGAGATAATGGAACTATGTAGTGTATTCGTACATGTGCACACGCTGACTAATCAGTGTGAATGTCCTATGTAAATATGGTTAAAGGAAAGTTAATCGGATCGGCTTGCCGGGCAAACAATTTTGTCAAGGGAGTTTCAGATGAATATATAAGACTTGGGTTGTCTCCCATTGGACAATAATGATTTCGTATAAAGTTGAATAACCCTTAACTGATTTATAACCAAAATAGAGTATATTTTTAACTTTATTGATACTCTAATAGCCATTTTCAGAACATGCTGTATTTTCTTAAAGATTGAAGTAAAATTCAGTTTGAGTGATCTTTGATTTGACCTCCTAACCATGTTATAAAACGGTTATCAAGTCTTTTGTGCTTTTTTTGGTAGTTCTAAGAATGAACTTTAGTTTGATTCAGGTACGTGAGCTAATTCATTTGACATTAACCAATTATAACCCATAATGCTATATGGTCGCCTAGGTAATTCGACCTAAACACAGTTTGACCGCCATATTGGAAAGCTGTAACGAGAAAAAATATGGAACACATCTATTGGATTTATTTGTTTACTACTCCATGCCATTACATTTCGCTCATATTTTTAGCTCACCTATGCACGAAGTGCAAGGTGAGCTATTGGGAACACATTTTGTCCGGCGTCTGTCCGTCGTCCGTCGTCAATATTTACCCTTGTTAACACTCTACAGGTTACATTTTGCATACAATCACCTTGAAACTTTGTCAGAACATTTATCTCCATCAAATCTCGGACAAGTTCGAAACTGGGTCATGTCCGGTCAAAAACTAGGTCACTAGGTCAAATTTAAGG
>JAUELF010277598.1:0-10580 GCA_031471495.1 Clinocardium nuttallii | reverse complement strand
CCTTATACTTGAGTATACTAATGTATAAAACCAATTCCACACCACCTGCTGCCCAGAAATACATTGACACCAATTCTTCAGACCGACTCAGCCGGCTCTTAAGGTTCAAGAAATGGTGAGCTTGTATCTGTCGTTCGTTCTTAGTGTCCTCAGCAACAGGAGTATGAGTTCATTCTTCGTTATACATCATACAGTGTAAATTACATTTTCTCCCAATAACGTATGTCCTTTTATTGTTAATCGTACGCCATCGATATGCTAGTAATTCGCCTATTTTTGACTTTAGCTTTGGGCAAATAAACCTCGTATGTCTGTGTAAATAACCACATATTTCACCGAACCACTGCAAATAACCAAACACATCGTTGTTCCACATGTTTGATAGAAACTCGATATGAAAACGTCAGACCTACATACAATAAATGGCAAACTTCGGCCTCGACCTCTTTATAACACCATTTATCTTGCCTTGTGTCGAGAATATAAACAAGGAGAGTGGTTCAGATTCTCCTCATGCCTGCCGTGAAATCGTTCGCTTAAGAATCACCAAGGATCTATCTAATCAATTTACGATTTTACTTCTATTTTCTTCCTTCTGTTAGTTGACAGATAGTATGAGTCTGCACGAGGGCGGTATATTGACTGTCAATCATTTAAAACGACTTTGTAATCAAGATACGCGATAACATTACAAAGAATCTTGAAACTCTTTTTATAAACATTTTTATTTTATCCATTTTCCTATTTAAATCGACATGAAATGTCTTAGCTTGCCTTTTAGAATAAAAAAAATAGCAATTGAATTATCGTATTATTTCATTCATTCGTGGTTCAAACGATTTACAATTAGTGTTTACTTGTGATGACAGTGCAGCCAAAATTGCAATTCCGCGACAATCTCTGCTTGACTCTTTTAAACTATGTACGGTTGTTGGAAACTTTTTAAATCGCTATTTTGCAAACGCTTGAGGTATAATTTATGTAAGGATCATATTTAGAGTTGATTTCGGTTTAACTACTATCGTATCTGTAGCAGAGAACTGTGTGGCATAAATAGAAGTGGCTTGGCCACAATTCAATAATTAAACTTTTATTAAAATAATTTTTTAAAACAATTGCCTAGATGATTTCAAAGGCAGGTTTTCATTTGAGCCGTCGCACGAAAAAAACAACATTGTGGGCGCTGCGTAAAAGCATCGACCCGGATCTGCATAAGAATGCCGCGCCGGCTTACCCGGATAGACGTTTTTCGCCTCTTGTGGATTTTCTGTTTCAGGAATCATAACTCTATTCCTCTATACCTCTATCCCCCTGAGACGGAATATGTCGGCCCAATCAGTCTGCGCCGACTGCACAGGCTGATCGGGGTCGATACATTACGAAGATGTCATTATGTTGGTTTTCTCGCGGGACGGATTATGCATATTCGTTATAACAAATACATATTAAATTTGTCTCTGCCAAAGCCAATTAAAGGCTTTTGCAAACACTGCATATTCAGGCGAGACAGCTCGTGAGGAGCTGTCCATCCTGTAATATATTTTGTTTTCCACTTATATTTTTATAAAAAGAAATATATATATATATATGCTGTTGGACTAAACATGGAGTAGTCCAATTTTTAACTTGTAAAATTCGGCAGTGAAAGAGTTAATAATATTTATATTCAATATGGAAGAATTGAGAAGATTAACGTAGCTCCGTCCTTGAGAGATTTCATTTGCCTGTGAGACGTTCCAAACTCTGTATAAATACCGGTACAGTTAGCCTTGTATTGTATCCCATTCATACATACAATCATTTTGCAGCATAGCTAGAAAACATCAAAACAGTGAAATATCTCTACCTTAATTAAATAGACGTAAACATAATGTGTCAACAGAAGAAATTGCTCGAGAGTCGTCTGCTGCCGAGGCTTCTGTAGAAAGAAATGGGTTAGGGCATCCGCTTCGGGAGCGACAGGCCACCTTTCTTGTTTCAGTGTGATCCGTTCTTATATGGCCGTTTTGGGGAAGAGGGGAGGGGGCAGCAAGTTTAATAATAATAATGGATGCCTGACCTTGCCGAAAACGAATCGGGTTTGAGAAGTAAAAGTATCTTAATAAGTCAGAGGGAGCTGGCTCTTTGAATAGGTGTGACACAATACAAAAATCTTTTATAAACATACACATAGTTTATTATGTTTACATAAACATGCATCTTGTACTGTAATACAAACAAGGCAATTATATCATGGTCATTTAACAACAAAATCTCAGTGTCGTACTAAGATCGTGTTAGCGGAAAAGAAATAGTTTTATTGAAAGTGATTAATGAAACATAAGTTTACCGAGTCATTCGAGCCACAGCTCATCCAAACTGACACTCAGAGGTTTTAAATTAAAGGTAATTACAATCAAACTATTGTCTTATATAGTCGTTTAACCCGTTCCCACATAAACACACGCATTCTGGTGCTAACGACGCTTGATAGCATTGCGACAAAAGGACCATACTTTTATAATTTAGCTACAGTGTTTTGAATTTTACGCTACGTTTTAGTTTAAGTGTTTCCAAATCTTCGCCTATAGATTTTCCAGGTCGTTTGCTACAGATTTGTCAAATGAAAGACAACGATCAGTGTTTACTAATAATTTTTACATAATGGCACATGTTATTTAGTCGCATCCATGTACAATCATATATAACTATACATGTATTGTTAAACACAATTATTACAAATAAAAAGCAAGTGGCATTTCATGAAATAAAATATAAGAGACTATTATACGTAAAAAAAGTACTGAAAACATCAATATCTGATCAAAATCATAAGAATGTATCTACATGGTACAATAAAGATTCGGGTGCTAGTGTTGTCTTAAAGAATGTAATAACAATTGAAGAAAGTCGAAACTGTGCACTAACACACGAATAAAAAGCTGTTTACAGAAATAAAATGCCGTCCTGTATGGCCATAGCCGATCTCCTAAGACACTCATGCTACTGGTACGAGTGGATGACAAACATGGTAGATACTGATCATACTAAGCGATGGTGCATGTTGATATGAATCATTGAATGGTTGAAAATGTCCCGAGCTGGTTCTCGTGTAACACGGTCCGTTTTAGTCTAAATGCCTCCATTGAGGAAACCAACGCTCAATCATTGTCATATTCTGTAATTTTGTATCTATTTAAACTGTTACATGGACCGCTTTGGCGTACTTTTTTAGCAGCGATATTAATCATGTTAGGGCGATCAAATACCGTGAATTAGTAGACATAAACGTTCTAACACATTTTGTTACGCCGGTTGGTCCGTGAAGCAAGAAAAGGGGTCTACGTACGAATCTTAAGAGAAAATAACATTTCCACAATTCATTATATATGCTAATTTTGTCTGGTAACTGCGTTTTCTAGTTTGATCGTTATATAGCATTGCTTTAGTTTTAAAACCAAACATTATTTATTTGCGACCCGCGTATATCAAGACTTAACTGTGCATCTAGCTCTGCAATATTCACCTATATTCATCCTTTCTTAAATATAGACGCAATTACAGTTGACGACTTTTGAAAACACTGTTACCAAAGGAGATATTGCTCATGATGAGCAATGTCTTTTTTTGCCACAATATTTCGAACTTAATTCAATAATTGTATTTTGATCAGCTGAATTGGATGCACACGCATTTGCCCTGTGTTTGTTTACTTATGCAACTTTAACTGGAGCAAAACTCCTTTCTCTGTTTCAGACTGACGATAAAGGCATCGTGCCCAATGAAATTGAACACATACCCAATGGACAGACCCGTGTGTCCACTAGTGCTTGGAAGCTGTAAGTAACACTTTTTACCGTTCACATTTCGTAAAATTCGCTAGACTTCCGGTTGGTCTCATGTTTTTCACGGTCTCTACAAGTTCACACTACATGAAAGGTTACAGTGTACTTGATATGTACCACGTCACGCCAGAAACTACCGTCGACAATTGTGATTTAGACGGCGATTACAAATTGCGATTGAATTACTGTGTACTGCCGGATTTTGGTTATTTCCTGCATCCAGAGTATTCCTGGATGGCTGTAAGTCTAAATATTAAGGTTATCAGACTATGTGGAAGCTGGTCCCGATATCAAGAGAGCCTGTTTTCGTGTGATTGTCACAAATTTGGTGTGGTCTGCTTTTGAAACATTTGAGGTTTAAAATACATCATTACTGCAGCAGTTAAAGTTTGAAGAGAAAAAAAAACAATATCATGGAATAGTTTTTGATTAAAAAAACAAATATAAGAATATTATATTGTTCATTAACAATTCCTTTTCAACCACTACACTCAATTGTAAAAGATACATCAAGCAAAATGGTCTTCAGATAAAACCGTTTTTTATGACAAGCAAATACGTCACAATTAATACTTAATCTAATGATATTCAAGACTTCTAGAGCTTCATGCAGCGGACGACTCAATACAACTGTATGGGAAATATTCATTTGGGCTTGTTTTATATTTCCCAAAATGTTTTTATCATATGAGTGATTTGCAACAGCAAATACCAAACACTCGGTTATTTCATGCAGAATGTATAAACACAAGTACTATATGTGAATGTCTGATACCGTATCCTACAGCATTCTAGTAAGATATGATAATGAACAACTAGTATCATCAGCTATGATTTTTGGCAGGATCTGATATAGTTATGTGCTGGTCTTTACTTGATATTGATGAATATGAAACGAGCATTGTAGACAAAGGTTGCCTGCTCGAATGGTTCGTATACCTTACTTTAAAAAAATCATAGGATAATATCTGAATTGTTTTAATTCGCGTACAACGTGATTCCCACCTGTATTTTGCCAGAATATACTTTCATCTATACCAGAGACCTAAATAACTTATACATATGAACCCTGTTCTGGGCGAGATGTTAACAATGTCGTCTGATGCAGAGATGAGAAAAGGTTAAATTAAAGGAGTAAAATCACTGTAAAGGGGAGTTTCAGTGTTATATATTAGAGTTACAAATAACGTTGAAATTGTCTAGCTTTGTTCAGAACAAATTTGATATTCTAGGCTTCTACGCCAACCTATCTATGATAGCTTATTAAAACGTGTGACAGTTATCCAATAACACGACATCTAGGGCAGTTGTACTTCTTTCATTCATACAAGTATCTCAACGTTTGTTTTTTATTGTCTGTCGTGATTACATTTTTAGTGAGTTACCGTATTTAGACGCTTTTTGACGCCAAACGTCAAAGGTACATCACTCCGTTCATGTTAAGGTAGCCCATTGCCGCGGTAGTTGGATCGTGTGTTGAGTACTGGGGCGAGAAAGTCAGCAATTACATAGGCATGTGAACTGGCCGCCGTGATACAACTGACACATTGTTACATATGGTATTAATGTTCCAATCAATCAATCGTCTTTTATCTATTTTTCCTCTCTTTTTTAATTAACTGATACATCTCGTTACTTATCTGAATGGCATTTTTAGTTGTAAATGTTTACGCGTTTTAGTTGTTGAATTTAAGTACTATGTGAAGAATATAGTTCTCTTGTTAAGTACTTTACAACTGCTTAGTTTAGCCTTTCCCACACACAACAAACCAGGACATCTGTAGATAATATCTACAGATGAACGTTAAATTATAGAATGGAATTGAAAACATTTTTGCAGATTTAGAAATTCTTCATAATGAGCAACTTTTTCAAAAGCAGCCTGCCGCAGATTTCGTCTGCAAGTGTGAAAGGGGTGACACTTCCCTAGTACATGTTCTCCCGTTTTACTGATATGTAACAACTCTAAACGGGACTTCCAAATGGTCTGACGAAACAATTTACCATTAATATTAATATTTAACCTTTGCCCATATACATCGAGACGACTTTAACAACAATTTGTCAATGAAGTGTATTATTTAAATATAGTCAAAAACCATTGTGAGACAGCATGCTGATAATGATTTTTTTCACTATGTTTTCTAAAGTCGTCTGCTGCATATGCGTCAAGATAGGTATGTTATAGGATTGGGTTAACATGGTCTATACGACTTTAATAACAGCTCACCTTATTGGTTGACCATAATGATATGATTTATGTACCATATATTTGGAACATATTTCCCAGTTGGTTTAATAATTTATATTGACATTCCTTCCGAAAGCGTTTGTGATATTAAAACATATGTTGTAAATTTTCCAACATAGGGTTTCTCTCCCGCTTAAATCATACTGTATATTGCGAAAACCTTTCAGAAGATGACAGTTTGGCTATAAACTTTCATCTTCCTTCTATTTCCCTGTCATCTTCCATCAGGATTTCACCGACAAAGTAAACAAAAGTTACGCGTTAAAGAGATTAAATTTCCCACGGGTTCGTGCAATATTGAACACTTTCGTAAACGTGAATTTCTAATGCATATGAAGTGTTAGGCCGCTATTTGAGCCGTTCCACGAGAAAACCAACATTGTGCGTAATATATCGATCCGGATCAGCTTAAGCATGCCTTGCAGGCTAACCCGGACAGACACTTTCCGCTTTATGTGGATTTTCTGTTTCAGGAATCATTACTCTATACCTCTTTTCCCCTGAGACGGAATGTGTCGGCCCGTATTATTAGCCTGTGCGGACTGCGCATGCTGATATGAGTCGATACATTACGCAGAGTTTATAATTTTGGTTTTCTCGTGGAACGGCTCATTAAATAAAGACCTAACACTTCATCTGGTGTATTAGTGGGTCGTATTCTTTGATGTGTTTTGTTGGGGGTTTTATGACGTTTTCCACCGTTTTAAGTTAAATCACGAAGGCAGAGCACGCAGTCAATAAAGCTGATAGACAAGCAATACTGGTCTAGGATATGTGCCTTGTCCAATGCATTTTCCCATTACCGTCAGGTGTGTGTTTCGAACTCGGGAGATTTTGTCCAAGATACCCAACGATTACCAGTCGGTCATGATGGATATCATGTATGTGTTTAGAAACCGTCTTTAGAAAAAAAAATTGGAATGTTTGGAGTAATTTCTTTGGGATATTTACATTGATGGCAAAACTAAGTATTATTGACCGAATTCCCCTTTTTGCACAATTTTCATTGTATTAGGGAAATAATATACAAATTTTTGGCGACTTAGAATTACTGATACCTGTAAACTAACGTTAAAATTGTATAAATATGGAGTTACAACTCTCTCTTTGGCTACCTTCCCCCATGAGGTGGCCGGTGATAGTTTCTCTCAAACATCACAAATACAATAATAGTTCACAGAGTTGTACTAAATAAGCCGAATTACGAGAAAACCAACAGTGTGAACTCTGCGTAAAGTATCGACCCGGATAAGCCTAAGCATGCCGCTCAGGCTAACCCGGACAGACGAATTTCGCCTCCTGTGGATTTTCTGTTTCAGGAATCATGACACTATACCACTATCTCCTAGGCACAGAATGTGTCGGCTCGGATTAGGTTACGCGGACTGCATAGGCTGATCAGGGTCGATATATTGCGCAGAGGCCATCGCGGAACGGGACATATCTCTTTGACAAGGATGCAAACGTAGCTGTTGGTCCTAGACAATTATAAATGTCATTTCTTTAATTCACATGATGTCGAATTGAATTGAATTCGTCCATGCATGAATCGAATGAAACACTTACGAAGAAGCACGTGACATAAGCTGGTACGGATAGGTTGTAGTTTGTGCAGTGAACGCCTTTTGGAAACAATGTGCAAAAGGCACAAATTATGTTTTCTTCAGCTTAAACGTGTATTTTCATTGTTTCAAGATACTAAAGTGCGCCGCTGATGTCTTAAGACCAACATTATATTGCATAGCATGTAAACGTTTAGTAAAATTATGCTTCGAAAGACAAAATGCATTATCTATGGAGGTTGTTGATCTGGAAGCAGCGAATTTCAATAAATTTCAATTATTGTGGCAGTTATTGTTCCCGTAAAAGGATGACAAATTTTAAAACGATTCTGCTAGATAGTTTGAAGAATTATGACAATTGATAGAAACAACCCATTGTATTTCAAACATTGGTAATCAAAATTAATTGATTTCGATCGCCTGTTGTCTAGCTGCAGTAAATTGTGCCTTTCCGGAAGTTCCTGTAGATTGATTATACGACCATCGCGAACGATTTGGAACCACTTGTATCATATGTAGGAGTTCGTTGGGCTCTGTCAATTTGAGCGTGATTCGTGTTTAAAAAAAGGTGATAACCTTATTTGAAAATACTAATCGTTAAGACTTTCATCCTTACACATTGGGGTGGGGTGTGTGTGTGGGGGGGGGGGGGGTAAATAACCAGTTATGCCAGTACTCTTAACCAGAATGTCCTGTAACTGGTGCATAAATCCGCATTCCTGGGTGAAAAGGACGCAGTTCATAGTACAGTTTAACCTTTAAATAGTAAATAGTAGTATTACCTGTCTACCGCGACCTTCCGTTTAATTTCTAAAGTACACAATTTCTGCATAAATGACCCTGCAATCAAAGATCACCGTGAACAAGGACATTTGTCTCTTTCCATGGGTGGTCTTAAAATACAGGTTCCACTGTATTTGGATCAATCTCCTACTTTCGAACCGGTCGCTCCATTTAAAATACTTTCCTATCAAAACGAGGAAAGTTAGGGATGGAATTACCAGTTACACAAGTACGCCTACCCCCGAGTCTCCGCATTAAGAGGAAACCCTTTCCCTGATACAGATGCGTTTTGACTCATCTGAACAATACTTTTGAAAAAACTGTGATGATGTCATGATGAGCAATTTCTCCTTTGCCACAATGTTTTCTATTTTGAGTCATTGGTTATTCTTTCAATTATAGATAATTTCTATTTTGTTGACAAAATCGTTTCAAAGTCGTCTACTGCAGATTTGTTTTATGTGGGAAAGGGTTAATATTAGAAAACTCAACGATTTAATCCTTTTCCAGATTTAGACGTTTTCTGGCGTCTCTGCAGCAGACGACTTTTTTAAAACACTGTTACAAAAGAAAAAAATGCTCAAAACGAGCAATTTCTTCTTTGACCACAATGTTTTCATCCATTTTCAGTTATTAAACCTACATTTATAGAGGATTTCTTTGAGTTTGCCAAGGTACTTTTAAAGTCGTTTGCTACAGATTTGTTGTATGTGGAAAAGGGTTCCCACCACCTGCAGACGTATTTTGACACACCTGCAGCAGACGATTATTTGAAACATTGTGACTTAAGGGGGGAATAACTAATTCGAAATAGTCTAATGCTGACCAATTGTTTTTATTTCTATTGTATAAACATACTTAAGATTGTTTATATTGTTACATAAGTCGTCTGCTCTTATTTGTTGTAACTGGGAACATGTTAGCTTCTGATTAAAATACCAACTTACTCCCACTAATTACAATTCGGCACAACTTTATATGTGATGCCTAAATGGGACGTCTCGCGAGAAAACTAAGATTGTGGAATCTGCGTAAAGAGTCGACCCGGATCCGCCTAAGCCGCGCAAGCTAATCCAGATATACACTTTTATCTGGGTCGATAAATTACGCTGATACCATAATGTTTGGTTTTCTCGCGAGACGGCCAAAATGGTTATACCTCAAGACCTGTTAACGTCTGACGCGGCCAAACGACAAGATAATTTGTGATCCTACCAGATACTATTCTAGATAGGTACCATCGTGCGATGAGGCCATATTGTTTTGTTTGATGTGATTCATTTTGTCGCACTCGGTGTTTGTGACAAGAATTTGACAGCTCATTACTACAGTATGAATATTCACGGAAATTATGACAGAATGCGCGCTTTAACACAGGGTTGTTCTTGAATAGAGAAAATGAAAAGACAAAAAACGATAAAAGACACGGCACAAGTGGTTGTTTCTGATGATCGTACCATTAACGTTCTGGGTTTCAGTAGTTTTGAAATTGTTTGTGCAACTGATTAAAAAATCAGAGACATTGACTATCTGACTTTCGCTTAAGAATGTACCCAACATAAGCTGAGCCAGTAGGTTTCCGGTTGTGGTCTGCGGTTAAAAGTAGTCCGTCCGCACAATCTGATATGGGTCCAGTACGACCAACCTTACTTAGTGCTAAGTAAAATTCCCTAATAAAAATGGCAAAATATTTCATTTCTTAACAAGAAGGGTTTGTCAGCAAGGTACATATATATATCAATTACCTTGATTACATGCCACGATGCATGTTTTAACCAATATGAGCATTAATACGAAAACAAAATTGACGAAATATGCTTTAAAGTATTTAAGTATTATTTAACGTTAAAGAAGGTTGGTGGAATATGGCCATAGCTCTGCGCTTTATTGTCAATTAGTCAAAGAAAGTTTCAAGAAATTTCTGTAATGTAGTATTCAATGCTATTCTTTAGCATAGATGCGAATTCAGGTTTGTTCAACACGTGTAACAAGTACGTTAAGATTGGTTGTCTCTGTAAAGCAGTATTCAATGTTATCAGTTAACATCGATGCGAATTCAGGTGTTGTTCAACACGTGTCACAGGTACGTTAAGATTGGTTGTCTCTGTAAAGCAGTATTCAATGTTATCAGTTAACATCGATGCGAATTCAGGTGTTGTT
>JAUELF010277587.1:0-10580 GCA_031471495.1 Clinocardium nuttallii | reverse complement strand
AAAAGTGGAAAACATTGTGGCAAAAGGAGAAATTGCACGTTTTGTGCAATTTCTTCTTTTGTCACTATGTTTTCAGAGAGCCGTCTGCTGCAGAGGTATCAGAAAGCATCTATATGAGGGAAAGGGTTAAGACAAGGTCATTTTACCTCTTCAGGTTTCGTTTTGAACAGATTATTGGATAAAATGAAATTGCTTTCAACTCTATATCAAATAAATTTGAACCTCATCAGATGATTTTTGGTCTGAGTGTCAAACAGTTTGGATCTCTGATCAGTCCCCACAAAACTGAATCCAAACTGTTTGCAAATGTCATTAAAAATTGGCAAAACTCGCTGCTAGCGTGCTAAGAGTTAAGGTTTTCAAAATAGCCGACTATCAAATAAGTTGATTGGTCAAGATCTTTTCACTCCAGGAAACAATAAAAGTGTATTTTGTATATTTTGTTATTCTTTACAGTTTGATATCTGAAACTCCTAAGCAACGTTTTAATAAGAAGTAAAAGTATTTCATCAACACTACCTGATACATACAAAAATATAATTTAAAATAGATGGTCAAAGTTATAAAAGTTTTCATGTCATAAGAATGATTTAGATTTTTTTTTGTAGTTTGTGGCATTAAGTATAACATTTTCATAAGACGATTGATTGAATTATAAAATTATATAATAATTATATGTCTTTCTTATCATTTAGTATATTGTACAGTTTACATGCCATGTAGATTGAAAAGTTTTCCTTTTATCTTAAAGGCGATTGCCAGGCGGGTTACTACTGCTCAGCCAATGCAAGTACCAGCACACCAACAGACGGTGTTACAGGGAACCAGTGTCCCGCAGGCCATTATTGTCCGACTGGAAGTACTGCGCCGGTACCCTGCGCTGATGGTAGGTTACTGCTATCACATACGACAAATTTGTAGCAGACTACTCTGAAAACATTTTGACAAAAGTATGAAAAAGCTCTATAATGAAATTACAATTACTGGGAAAAGTTCAAAAGGAGATATTGCTTGTTTTGAGCAATTTCTACTTTTGTCAAAATGCTTTCAAAAGTTGTCTGCTGCAAAGGCATAGAAAATCATCTACCGGTATATGTTGAAAAGGGTTAAATTTTTCGCACATGCAGACACTTTCTGACACTACTTTAGCAGACGACTTTTGAAAATGTTGTGACAAAGGGGAAATTGTTCAGAATGAGTAATGTAACTTTTTGTTATATTCCTTTTTAACTCTATTTAATAATCATTCTTTCATTTATGGAGATTTTCCATATTTTGACTAAGATGTTTCAAAGTCATCTGCTTTAGATTTTTTGACTGTGGGAAAGGACTTAATATGATATCTCTTAGTTTTTAATATCAATTGGTAACGACAAGGGCCACTGATCGAGGAGTCAATAGTTTGGACCCTCACTCGGCTAACACTCTTTTTAGCGATTGACAAATCTCATTGTGACTAGTATCATTCATTAAACAGGAATCACTAGTGTAGGTTAGTTGGTGGCCATGACTTAAATACTGTTGAAAACAACATTAAACCCCAATCAATTAACAATTTTAGATTTGACTCTGTATAAGAATATATGCATTTACTTTTCAAAATGTTACAATATATATATATTAACCCCTTTCTCATATTAATCTGCAGCAGACGACTTTGTCACAATATCTTGATAAAAATATGAAAATAATCTGGAAAGAAGAGTCAAGAACATTCTGGCAAAATGAGGAATTGCTATTTAAGAACAAAATTGTAATGCTCCTTTTGTCACAATATTTTCAAATTGTTGCCTGCTGCAGATGCTTAAAAACCTGTATGATTGAAAGAGGGGTTAAACAAGGAAGGTTGCATTAACCCTTTTACCTCATATAAACTCTTTCTGACGCATCTGCAGCAGAAAGCTTTATGAAAACATGGCAACAAAAGAAGAAATGCTTAAAATTTCTCCTTTTGTCACCATGTGTTCAACTCTATTCAATTAATGCACTTTCATTTAATTGACATGATTGCAAAAGCAGTTTTGAAATAAAAGATTTTTTTAATTTAAATTATTGTATGACCGCTAATTGCAACAAAATTTAAAGTGTGTTTTTTGTGTGTTCCAGGTACATACATGAACAGCACAGGAGCAACGGTGTGTGACGCTTGTCCACCACGGTACTACTGCACCAATCAGGACAGAGCTGATCCCTGTCCTGCTGGGTCCTACTGTCCAGGAAACAATGGCCTGGACTACTCACCGTGTCCGGCTGGAACTTACAACCCAACTACATTGTTACAAGTAAGAGTGGGGGTCATGTATCTTCTAGCATACAGAGGAGTTTGATGCCTCTGCAGCAAAAAGTTTCTCCTTTGGCAACAATGTTTTAGCTATATTCAATAATGATTCTTTTATTTCAATAGATTTTCAATATTTCTGTCTAGACCTGTCAAAGTCATCTTCTGCAGATATATCATGTGGGAAAGGTTTAATTTAAATTTACTATGAATTGCAATCAGCTAATAACACAATAATTTCAAGTCAAAAACAGGTTTTTCTTATGATCTATTTTTCAGTAGATCTATTCAACTGTGGATATATTTGGTATTGTTTTGTTCTTACAGAATGAGACCGAATGCTTGGCCTGTGATGCAGGCAAGTATTGTGATACCGTTGGGTTATCTGCCCCTACAGGAAACTGTAGTGCCGGGTACTACTGCACTTCTGGAGTAGACCTTGCTGCGCCAGAAGGAAATAATACTGGAACTGGAGGTAGGAATAATTTTTAACCCTGGTACAATATTTTCAGCATCAACTGCAGAAAACATGTACAATCTGCTAAATTGGAGGTTTATTTTTTGTCATATATTGTTATCTGTATTTTGTTTGTATGAGATAATACTTAACTATACCCTATTACTCACCTAACTTTTATAACTTTGTTATATAGTGTTTGTCTAGGGGACAAGCAGTCTAGAGCTTATGACTGTGGCGATGGGATGACTCTTCAGGTGGGTTTCGTCCAAGCCTACTGTATTGTGAGAAAGCTGTAGTTGTTGTTTAATGTGTCACACCCTTTTTTTGCATGCATCATTTAACATATGTATACATATAAGTTCTACTGAACACCTCAGTGGTGTTGTCGTAGAGCTTTGGCCTCGGGTGTGGAATGAAGCGAGTTTGATCCCCGATCGGGTCATACACAACACTTTAGAATGGTAGTAATGGCTATCCTTCTTGGCGCTCTGGGCTGCAGGGTTAGCATCGTGACTGACTGGCTGGTGTCAGGATAAATAAATAACCCTGTAGAACAGGTTACTTACTGAGGAAACGTGTATCATGTATAGAACTGATGCAAAAAAAATCCAGAAATTTTATAATATGGTGAACTAGCTAGTATACTGTTATAGAAATACTGTTAAAAATAGCCTTTAACCAATAAATTAATCGAGCAATCTAATCAATATTTGCTTTTTACTACTTTAGGTCCCTGTCCACTAGCATCTTACTGTCCCGAGGGTTCTGGAACCGCGACATCGTGTCCAGCAGGTACCTATGGTGATGTGATGAGACTGGCAGTGTGTACGACATGTCCAGTGGGGTACTATTGTTATGGAGGGACTCAGGTCTACACCAGCTCCACCTGTCCTAAAGGTAGGCTTACTGATATCATGTGGACCGCATCACATAAACCCATCTCAATTCTGTTGTGTCTGCAGCAGAAAACTTTTAAAAACATTGTTGCAAACGGAGAAATTGCTCAAAATTAGCAAGCTCTTCTATTGCCAAAATGTTTTCAATGCCATATATGATAAAAAAGACTTTCATTTAACGAGTTTCCATATTTATCCCTTAATCCTTTCCCTCATACGCCAATTCTGCAGCAGATGACTTTGAACGTATTTTGTCAAAACATAGAAAATCTCTATTAATAAATGGATAACCTATGACTAAAAGTGGAAAACATTGTGGCAAAAGGTGAAATTGCAAGTTTTGTGCAATTTCTTCTTTTGTCACTATGTTTTCAAAAAGCAGTCTGCTGCAGAGGCGTCAGAAAGTGTCTATATGAGGGAAAGGGTTAAATATCTGATAACATTTATATAGGCACAATTCTAAGAGACTGAAGTGTTATGTACATAATTACCACATTGTCATGTCTATTTCTAATTTCTATCTCAAATTAACCCTTTTCCACATACAACTAATCTGCAGCAGACGACTTTGAAAACATCTAAGCAAAAGCATTAAATTGAATATGTATCCTTGAAAACGTGGCAAAAGGAGAACTTGCTCATTATGAACAATTTCTCTTTTTAACACAAAGTATTTGAAAGCTGTCTGCTGTAGATGTGTCATAATGCGTCTGCAATGAGAAAGGGTAAACAACTGTTAATCATTCATCTGATACAATTCTACTTAGAAAACATCTCAGAAAAAGGTGTAACATACAGAACATGGGAAGTATGATTTTAAAACAAAGTCTAATCCTTTCCCACATACAACAAATCTGCAGCTGACGACTTTGAAAATGTCTACTCAAGATACGGAAAATCTCTAGAAATGAAGGTATAACTACTGAAAAGAAGTTGAAAACATTGTGGCAAAAGAAGAATTGATTGTTTTGAGCAATTTCTTCTTTTGTCACATTGTTTTCAAAAGTCGTCTGCTGGAGAGGCTTAAGAAAGTGTCTATATAATGAAGGAAAGTGTCTATATGAGGGAAAAGGTTAAAATTACTTATTTTGAGTATTTTCTCCCTTTTCCCACAATGCTTGTGTGAATCACTGCTGCTTCAAGACAAGGGATCAAGGTGTCTATTGATCCATTTCTCACAATTTTTGTCCCAAGCTGTCACCACATCCAGGAGAAAAAACCCATATCAAGAATAGAAGTATTTAAGCCTTTCCCCGATACGGACAACAATTCACACATTGTCACAGCAAATTACTTCTAAAACCTTTGCAGAAAAATGGATGGTTTCAGCAATATGAATGATTTTTCCTTTTTCCTTCAATGTTTTCCATTGTGTATCATTCGGGTAAATCATGATCTCAATATTCAAGAAATTGAGTTGATGATCCAAGTTAACCTCCAGATCAGCTCAGGCCGAGTTGGACTTTATTTGCAAGAAGTGTCGACTCAAGTTTTCCGTGTTCATTATCTGCATTATTATATTGTCCAATCAATAACAGGCTTCTTTAATGCATTGCTGATAACCAAACAATGAACACAACAATTTGTCTGTGGTAATTACTTATTAATTATTGAAGACCTTTTCAAAGGCAAAAACTCAGAATAAGCTGATATATACTGCATATCTCAAGAACTTCATTCAAAACAGTCATACATAGCTGGGCCCTGGTAGCTCGGGAAGCTGTCATCAATTCAGGAATTGTGAGTTCAAACCCCCAAGCATTGCCAACATTCTTTCTGATGTTCTGATGCTTGACAAAAGTCAAGGCAACAAGCATTATTCTTCGTCCATCTTTAGGCTAACAGTCTATGTGGAAAAGCAGTGTTTTTCCAAAAGTGGTGTGCTAGGGAGGCTTCAAATATCGTCTATATTATGGAAGGAGTTTAACCCAACTTTCCTTCATACATTTTATTTTAGAAAACATTGTAGGTGTAGGAGAAATTGCTCATGAAGAGCAGTTTCTCCTTTTGCTAAAATGTTTTTAACTCTACTAAATAATCATAATTTTTCACAAAACAAACTTCTGCAGATTTGTTGTAAGTGGGAAAGGGTAAGATTGATTGTTTTGTGTTTTACGTAGCTTTCTACAATTTTTCATTTTATCAATGCATTTCCTTGATTATACTTATACCCCCATCACACCATAACGAAGTTCCCACTACTGCATCCTTGGAGTTCTGGCTAGTACTCCATGACAACGAATGCTGTGGTCTTCAAGAAAATCAAAGTAAATGTGAAATTGCCACATCCTTGCTACGTTTATATTGCGATGGTGGAGTACCTACTGAATTCTATGTGGGCATACACTATGTGCATACTGCGTCAAAAGGATTCCCACAAGCTGCTTGCTACATCAGTGCAGATTTAGATGCGTTACATCTAGGTCTATACTGCGTCCGCCACATAGTATGGATGAAGCGAGGACGTAGGGACAACCAACTGCATTTGAACAGTAGACAAGGACAGAGTTGTCACAGAGTTGTTTCTACGCTCTAACTGTCAAAACAACCTCTACATTACGTCAATGGAGCTGTTAGTACGTCCTTAGTAGGTTCTTACTGCGTCCTATTCGGGCACGTCTGCGCTACGTGGGTTTTGAACATGTCAAGAATCCATGTAGCAGGAACACGGTCTCCTTAGACAATTGATACCATACCACGTCAATGAAAAGTCCCCACTGCGTCTTCAGTACGTTAGTTCACACTGCGTTCTGGCCTTTTTTCATGGACGTAGCTCTGATGAGATGGGGGTATTAGTAGCCAGTACTACTGGTCCATTTATCCCGACACCAGCCAGTCAGTTGTAATGCTAACCCCGCAATCCGGACAACAGCCAGTCAGTTGTAATGCTAACCCCGCAATCCTGACAACAGCCAGTCAGTTGTAATGATAACCCCGCAATCCTGACAACAGCCAGTCAGTTGTAATGCTAACCCCGCAATCCTGAGTGCCAAGAAGGAAGACGATTACTACCATTGGTAGTCTTTGCTATGAAACGGCCAAGGATAGAACCTGTGACCTCCCGCACCCAAGGCTTTAAACACTTGTACCACTACACAAACCAAGATGGTTGAAACAGGTTAAGAAGATAGGTATAATGTAACAGGTATAATATAACAGGTATAATGTAACATATAGAATGTAACAGGTATAATGTAACAGGTATAATGTAACTTACCATATCTGACTAAGAACTGTCAAAGGAAGTCTGGAATGGAGAAATATATCTCTGGCTCTGTCACCTGTAAGATAGAGAACAAGATCTAAGCCCTTTCCTACTTACACACACTTTTTGATGTCCCTGCAGCAGACGACTTTTGAAAGCATTGTGGCAAAAGTAGAAATGAGCAATTTCACCTATATATGGTTAAATTTGTATCTGCAAGACAAAATCTTTTCCCGCTGAGTTTTTTGTTTGACATAGAGTAAGTGTCAAACATGATGCACTTTCAAAACAGACAACTGAATAATCTATTGAATGATTTTAAAGTTCCCATCAGCAGGTGATCATTAATTAACATTTCAATGGTTTCATGCAACATCAATGTAACTACAGATTGTAACCCAATATAGTTATAACTGTATGGTATATAATATAAAGTTTTTCAATTCATGGTGTAACCTACAGGTATGAAATTGCTTGTTCAGCAAAGTCTGTTTACCCTTTCCCACATGCAGATTTATTTTGATTCATCTAAAGCACAAGACTTTTGAAAGCATTAATGTGGCTAAAAGGAGAATTTGGTCAATTTCTCATTTCTCCTTATGTCACAATGTTTTCCACTCTTATTCAATAGATATTCTTTTGTTTATAGAGGTTCTGCATCTAAGACCTAGTCTTCTGATGCAGGCTGGAAAGGGATACCAGCATTGTTCTCTGTTTATTTGTTGAATAATTGAGTCTATAAAGTGTTTATTGGCGGCAAAAAGTAAAACAGTTGTTAGTTTATTTTTCAACAAGATAACTAAAGATGCAACAAGTTTTAATAAGTTTTGAGATTTCTCATTCATAAAAGTTACACAGGCAGTACCTATAATATTCAGTCCTATCAATTATTTGGTTGTATTTTAAAATCCCAGATAAAATTAGCAAATTTACAGCTTACCCCAAAATAACATTTTTCAAGACTGTTTGGCAAAAAAATTGTTGGAAAATATTTCTTTATTTATTAGCTAGGGTTTTACGCCACTTTCAATATTATTTCCGTTATATCATGGCAACAGTTCACTTATTCATGAACCCTGGGTAAACAAACCAATACTTTAATTTAGGCTAGAAAATGTGCCTTGCCCAAGGGCACTCCACCATGACCGTAGAGCCACGACTGGGGATTGAACCCGGCACACTCGGTTTCGAAATCCCTGACGCTAACCACTTGACCACAGCGGATTCCAAGGTTGTGGAAAAGAGAGACATTAAAAATTATCTAAAATCTGAAAATTAATGAATTTGTTGATGCTGTTAAATCATTATTCTAATAGACTTTCCCTATGTGCACACACATTTTGACACTTTTGAAGCAGGTGATATATAAGGAAAAAGTCCTGCCCTCTGGTGGCCATGTTTTCAACAGATCAGAATCATTTCAACAATTTTGGTAGAGGGTCATCCAAAAAACATTTGTGCTAAGTTATATACAAATCAAGCTAGTACTTTTGGGCATTTTCCCCTCTTTCTGATGCCATGTTCTTCATGATATTAAATTCTATGAACAACATTTAAAGAGAACCACCATTTAAGAAATATTTTAAATCTGGTTCTTTATATAGTTTAAGAGGAAAAGTTGTTTGTAGGAAAAATGTTAACAGACGTTTGACGACAAGGCGGGACTGTTCACAATAATATCTCAACCCGCACTTTGTGCTTAGGTGAGCTAAAAACATACACAGAAATTCACATGTTTGATCAATATTTATTGTCCAGACAATTCTTTGACTAACACTATTTACTATCAAAGAGACTTTCTTTTCTGTAATGGGTTAACCATGTTTACATCAATTCACCATCAATGATTGCCCATGCAGAATAAGTTATTTAGTAGAACGTGTGAGAACTTCTTTTGAAAATATTACTTATTGAACAGTTGAACAAAAAGTTCTTTTCATCTGCTTTATTTATTAAGTTTCCTTAAATTAATTAAGCATGAAAATATCAAGATGTAAAATATGGAAAAATCTTCATAAGCAAAAGAAGAATTTGTGAACAGAATTACACGAGGATCATATGGTCCTATATCGCACCCCTGGTTTAATTATTAAACTTCAATAGCTTTCAAAGCTGTAAACTTTGAAAACAGCTAGGCAAAAATATGGACAATTTCTATAAATTAGAATGACATTATTGAATGCAGTTTAAAACACTGTGAGCCACAATATTTTCAAAAGTTATCTGCTACAGACGAACAGAAATGCATCTGCAAGAGGAAAAGTGGTTAAACTAAATCTGACAACTTTTGCCACATTGTGAAAGGAATAAGGTAATGGGTACATACAATATAGGTAAGCTATATACCTGGTAAAGGATGCTAACACTTTTCCTCTTGTCTACGCATTTTGACGTATGTTCAACAGGAGATTTTGAAAACATTGTGACGAAAGAAGAAAGTTCTCATAATGGGCAATTTATTGTTTTGCCAAAATGTTTTCAACTCTTCACATAAATTAATCAACCCTTTCCCTCATACGACAATTCTGCAGCAGACGACTTTCAACATATTTTGTCAAAACATAGAAAATCTCTATAATTGAATGGATAACTAGCTATGACTAAAAGTGGATCATTGTGTCAAAAGGAGAAATTGCTCGTTTCCAAAAAGCTGTCTGCTACAGAGGCGTCAGAAAGTGTCTATATGAGGGAAATGGTTAATGTTTTCAAATTCTTCTGTAGATGTGATGTATTTGGTAAAGGTTGCTGCACTTCATGATTTTCTGATTTATTAATTGTGACATTATGTTCAGACCACCTCCAGGTCAGATGCATTGATATGGATCGCTCGCCCTCTGCATGATCTCCCCCCACCCTTTTAGTGAGTTATAATGAATGGGACAAAGCAGAAAAAGGTACTCCTGTTGACACTCCATTGTAATTCCAAGTAAGCTGTCTGTTGCAGCTCTCAGAACCTGGCTAAAATTAAGACTAAACACTAAAACACTAATAACATTTGATAATTTTGAGAATCAAATTTTAACTCTTTATTTGCAATATTATATTCCTTTCTTAACACTTTCCCTCATATAACAATTCTGCAGCTGACTACTTAAAATTGAACATAATGGCGTCAGAAAGTGTCTATATGAGGGAAAAGGTTATAAACACTATTAAGTTTTGATAATTTTGAGAATAAAATGTTAACTCTTTATTTGCATTGTTAACTTCCTTTCTTAAAACTGTTCACATTTTTACCTATCTGCAGCAGGCAAACTTTGAAACAATTGTGACAAATGATGAAATTGCCCATATTGATTGGGGTTTAATTAACGCCATTTTTAACAATTTCTCAGTCATATCACAGCGGCCAGTTCACCTACTCTGACATGTGTTTCCTGGTTTTCTCACACCAGCACTCCACACAACAATCTTCCCAAGCAACTGGCTTCTTTTCCACATAGACTAAGCCCATTGGTGAAAGACAAATTTTGTCATACGTCAAAAGAAATGTTGGCCGAGCCAGGATTCAAACTCACAACCCCTGGATTAACAGCCTGTGTCACTACCGACTCAAGCTAAGGGGGCTCGGGGATAATTGCCTGTAAGGAGCAAGTCAATATCTCCTTTTCCCACAATGTTTCAACTCATTTATATTACGTTCAATAATAGAGATCTTAGTTTATCATTAGTCGCCCCGCAGGAGCGGGCGACTTCTATTTTTAATCGTATTTCAGAAATCACATGGGAGGGCGGCTTATT
>JAUELF010277576.1:0-10580 GCA_031471495.1 Clinocardium nuttallii | reverse complement strand
ACCGGTATAATTGCTAGGTTCCGTAGGAAATGTCGTGTTCTAACGGGGATCCATACCGGTATTACGTATTAGTTTCGCAGGAAATGTCGTGTTCTAACGGGGATCCATACCGGTATTACGTATAAGTTTCGTAGGAAATGTCGTGTTCTTACTGAAATACAATACCGGTATAATTGCTAGGTTCCGTAGGAAATGTCGTGTTCTAACGGGGATCCATACCGGTATTACGTATTAGTTTCGTAGGAAATGTCGTGTTCTTACTGAGATACAATACCGGTATTACTGGTAAGTTTCGTAGGAAATGTCGTGTTCTAACGGGGATCCATACCGGTATTACTTATAAGTTTCGTAGGAAATGTCGTGTTACTTATAAGTTTCGTAGGAAATGTCGTGTTCTTACTGAGATACAATACCGGTATACCTGGTAAGTTTTGTAGGAAATGTCGTATTACTTATAGGTTTCGTAGGAAATGTCGTGTTCTAACTGAGATACTAAACCGGTATTACTGGTACGTTTCGCAGGAAATGTCGTGTTCTAACTGCGATACAATACCGGTATAACAAGTAAGTTTCGCAGGGAATGTCGTGTTCTAACTGAGATACTAAACCGGTATTACTGGTACGTTTCGCAGGAAATGTCGTGTTCTAACTGAGATACAGTACCAGTATTACTGGTAACTTTCGCAGGAAATGTCGTGTTGTAACTGAGATACTGCTGAAAAAGGCTTAATTCACAACAGAAACGACAGAACAATTTTTGAGATTTTCAGAAGAGCATACACCTCTTATGTCACGACATGTGGTATATTTGGTTGCTTTAGTTGAATCGGATTGTAACAAAAAATAAACAGGTAGTGCACCAAAGAAATAAACAGGTAATGTAAAACTCATATCAAAAACATAATCAAATGTTGAGATGCTCTTCACCCACGTAAACTACCACCCCTTTGACTGATTGTTGGCGTTTATCGCCGTTTATACAGGTATTCCCGGCTTTCTCGCACGCAACACAACATTCTTCCAAGGCAATTGGCTTCTTTTCCACATAAACTATGGAATCCATTGGAGGAAGACGAACGACGAATGATCCTGGTCTCAATGACGTTTATCAACCATCCGAAATAATTAATACCAAATCAGGGGTTCGAACTGAATATCCCTCGAGTAATAGCTCTCGTCGTTACCGACTGAATTCTAGCGGGTCGACACCATACATCAAATCGATCTCAATGCAAGGATAGAAACAAACAAACAATCTGGTATGATACACATGTAATTATATAAACGATTATGCTTAAATTTCATGAATACATGTATATGTATATAAAGACAAGTGATATGTCAGCGATGATTGATTATAGCTTGATTAAAAACATATAAAAAACAACACACTTCTAATTTTGGTTATGAAAACAAAGTTTGCGGAGGAAATGATAATGAAAATTAGATGTCATAAAACTTATATAGTTCTAGATGTAACTTACGTTTCTACATCACTTAAAGAAGCATAGGCGTTATACTAATATAGCTACATTTTATTGTTTTCTAAGAAATGGTATATTCGACCATTTCATGTGTAGACGTCCAGCGAAAGACTCCAGCGAGTCTACGTGTATGCACATACACCATTAAAACGACACTGTTCGGAACACATACAACGAACACCCAGCTCGTTTAACGCGGCTATAGTGTTTTAACTATTACGCATAGAATCCCCATAAAAACACTGCAAGCGTCATCAACACCACTGCATTAACGTTCAGCACAATCTTCCAGGTTTTCGTCTCGTGTATCGAGTTCTGTTTACGCTCCAAGGATTTCTGTTGTTCGGGCGTCAGTTCGGGTTGATCGTCATGTTTCTCTATGCCACAAATCCACTGACCCGCTTTCTTGTACCATGGAAGAGTCGTGTACTCCTCTGTATTAACGAAACGAAATACAATATCATTGAGCCGCTCCAACAACAGTATGGATTCTGCATGATGTAGTCCGCGCAGGGTAATCCGGGACGACACAATCCGTCTCGGGGTGATAGAGGTATAGATTAATGATTTATTAAATAGAAACAAAAACCAAGATGTGAAAAGTGTGCATCGGGTTAGCCTGTGCGGCATGAATTTGCTGATCCGGATCGATAGTTTAAGCAGAGTCAACAATGTTGGTTTCTCGTGAAACGGCTCATATTACATTTAAAAGTGAATATAAAATACCTCTCGAGAAGTTAAAGCGAACAAAAGGTACATAACGTGTGCACCTTCCATCTTTCCAATATTACATCATTTTTACCAAGCTCCTAAATATAAAACTCTGTGATACACAAAATGAACGCATCTCGACATAAGGCTTCTGATTGGTTAATTTTGAAAATGTCTGTGCTTTTCTCAAATAAGATGTTTGAACACAAATTCGGAGTACAGAGCAAAAAGGTTTTACAGAGACAAACACAACATTCATCAATGCATAACCGTCAAAAGAGTTGTATCACAATGTCTTGTTACTATGGCAATAACAAGTAATGTCTCAATAATAATTCAAGCGATAAAGTCAATCCCTGATCTATTTCCAGTAAACCAACAACGTTGTGGCTCAAAACAAAACACGCAACACTACAACACCGTGTTTGTTTATTATGGTGTGTTTTATGTCCCTTTCAAATAAAAAATGGTCCATTTATCTTACATATAGTGAGTCTGTCGTAATCCTGAGCCAACTATAACTCAAAGTCCTTTGTGAGACTTGATGCAAAACCAGTATTTGGGGTAAGAAGTGTTATAGTTTGATTAATTGTAATGGAATGTTAAAGTATTTTATCTAAAGTTCGGGAACCAGTCCACTTATGTATGCGTTAACTGGGAAGTACTACACACTCTAATGTATTTCGCTGGCTTCCCAAATGGACAGGGTGGTAGAAACATTCCAATTTTCACATGCAGGTTATGTTATCATAATGTCAGAGGCTTAGACTTTTTACGAACAATGTCGATTCAAGGCAGACTGCGTGCATTCGCACGTTGATCTTTCGTATACGCTTCTCGTAAATGACATACAGTCGAAATGGCTGAAATTAAGCTAAAAAAGAAACATGAATATATAACAGAACTTACCGTTAGTACCAAACAGTGATATACCAGTATCTTCCTTTCTGATCGGATCGTCTGTATCGATATCCACCCTCTCGGCTCCACTAAATCGACTCCAGTATGTCAGTCGATGTAACTGGAAAATAAATCATAATAAAAACAACCACATCATGCCAAACTTTATTCGTTTGATCCGATGACTAGTTGTTATCTTATTATGATGTATTGACTGTATATGAGCCAACAACAACTAACAGTAAATCTCAGAATAAACAGTGAATATCAGAAAAGTGAATATCAGAATAAACAGTTAATATCAGAATAAACAGTGAATATCAGAATAAACAGTGAATAAACAGTGAATAAACAGTGAATATCAGAATATGCAGAATAAACAGTGAATAAACAGTGAATAGACAGTGAATAAACAGTGAATATCAGAATATGCAGAATAAACAGTGAATATCAGAATATGCAGAATAAACAGTGGATAAACAGTGAATATCAGAATATGCAGAATAAACAGTGAATAAACAGTGAATATCAGAATATGCAGAATAAACAGTGAATATCAGAATATGCAGAATAAACAGTGAATATCAGAATATGCAGAATAAACAGTGACTATCAGAATATGCAGAATAAACAGTGAATATCAGAATATGCAGAATAAACAGTGAATATCAGCATATGCAGAATAAACAGTGAATAGCAGAAGAAACAGAAAATCGCAGAATAAACAGTGAATATCAAAATAAACAGTGAATATCAGAATAAACAGTGAATATCAGAATAAACAGTAAATCTCAAAATAAACAGTAAATCTCAGAATAAACAGTGAATATCAGACTAAACAGTGAATATCAGAATAAACAGTGAACATCAGAATAAACAGTGAATATCAGAATAAACAGTGAATATCAGAATAAGCAGTAAATCTCAGAATAAACAGTAAATATCAGAATAAACAGTGAATATCAGAATAAACAGTGAATATCAGAATAAACAGTAAATATCAGAATAAACAGTGAATATCAGAATAAACAGTGAATATCAGAATAAACAGTGAATATCAGAATAAACAGTGAACATCAGAATAAACAGTGAAAAGTCTCGAAATATGCAGTTGTTACCGGTGTACTAGTAACCTTTGTGAGTCTCATTATATACGTTTTGTAATGATAACTTGATAACTTTAGTCTCTTTTTAAATTCAACTTGAGTATTAACATTTATAAATATAAACTCAGTAGAGCACCGAAAACTAATCTGTTAGATGCCTGTACATGTTACCTATGTACTTCACTCAAACTGTGAGTGAGGCCCGTTAGGTTTATGCCAGTATAACTTTAAATGATGTCAAAGCAGATTGTCATTTAGACCCAAAACTCGTTGATGTCGCGTGGAAGCACGGCGTCAGTATAGGATAGGTTTTAATTTTGTACCATGGGGTGACGTAGTCGAAAAGGGAGCAATCAACATTATTATTGCTTAGAAAACTCTGTAACATGTTTGGAAAAACAACCTTTATGAATCAATAAATTGTATTAACTGATTTGAGAAACAACAAGATACATAATACGTATGTCTTCTACCGTTATTACAAAACTTTAGACACTTTCAATCGTATCTAATAACTTTTCCTCAACTTCCTAAGCTACGCTATTTTTAATTGTTTGGTTTATGGCCTTGACCCGATTCATCAGAACTCACTTTTCCAAACTTTATAGGCTACGCTTTTTAATAAATTGTTTGATTTACGGCCCTAAAAAAAACAGTTTCGGGGATGTTGTTGCATATTTATAAAATTCAGTTGTATTTCTAAAATTTAAAATACTCCCCCATACAATTTGGTCATTCAGACAATTGTATTCTTGCTATATGTTGACTATACATGTTAACTCTTTCTTTTAATTCTACAAATGCTCAATTTTGATAATAAATATCTTTAAACTTGTAAAAATTACTTTGTATATTTTGTTTATATACTCCCATTTTTGTTATCATACTTCTGCTAAACTGAAAGGAGAATAGACTTTCACATGCTGACTATCACATATATCGTAGCATATAAACCGCCTAATCCCTTCGTCAAAATTCGCCCTATCTGCTCTTGATGACCTTTTATTATATACTATGTTAGCCAGGTGAGCAATACAGGCATAAATTGGCCTTCTTGTTGTAAAAAGGGCATTTGGAATTCTTGTACAAAATATTTACATCCTGTATGTTTGCACATGTTATTTAGATGTACTGAACTGCATCTGTTTCCTTTAAGTCATGCTTCAAAATCATGCGCGGCGTCTTTGATGCTATCTATCAAAATTCGTCTTGTATCATACTTACATGTTTGTCATCGATAGGTTCTGTCAGAAGAGAAACGACGGCGGTGACGATCACACAAATACCAAACAGAATACATCCAAAATGTAGGTAGTGAACGTCCTTAATGATAGCGGGTCTCTTATCGTCAATAGACTCGCCACAAGGAGGCACCGTGTAAATATATTCCCAGATGAATCGAATCAATCCCACAACAAGGCCGACCATGAGACCGTAAAACGCACCCTGTAAAATATATTTGTATATGTGTGATAATAGTAAGTCCTCTGTCGGATCCAACGGACGGTCTATAGGGCTGTGTGTGTATACCACGTGACTTTTGACGTCATATATGCATGGTCAGACAACTATAATTGCTCTAGATAAGAATGTAAAAACAGTGGTAACTTTTCTATTTTTTCTCCCTTTTTAATGAAACATGGCGCATTTTTTACAGGAGTTTGATTGGTGGTCTAGTTTTTTCAAACACTTCGACGAATGTATTCTCAAAATCCAGCTTTGATAATGCTCCGGATGTCGGCGATATTAATAAATTTTGAGAAAAGGTTCATCGAAGTGTTTGAATAAACTAAACCACTACTCAAACTCCGTTGAAAAACCGGAGATAGGGCTCTGTAAAAGTACTTAGACCACCGACCCATGATACATAAAATAATATATATACGATTATTACATTCTTAAAAATGTCCATAAAACTAAAACTCTTTCAACAGCATGTAGACAGTAACTTGTTTTTATCGTGTTCATGAGTTTACATTTAAGTACGTGTGTAGGTTTGGTTTGAGTCAACCAATGATTATTTCCTTTAGTCTTAATGTAAATGTATCATAGACGAAAACGGATGATTCCAATATCTTATTCATTTGAATCCAAGGAGCAGACAACATTGAATCAACCTCAGTCAACTTGTTCACCGGTCCTTTTCCAGAAAGCCACCATGATGTAAACAGCACCGAAAAGAGACACCAGATACATGTTACAGGTGCTTGTCTGTATAAATGGCATATACAATGATGACCAACCAACTTACCGGTTCATTGGTCCGTTTCCAGAATACTGCCATGATGTAAACAGCACATACAGGGGGAGCCAGATAACTGGTGATGGCCTGAATATAATGGAAGAGTTCGCCGAAATTCTGCACGATTGGAATCCAAATAACGGCAATAGCGACGAGAACCAGGATACACATGCTGAAAGTGGAGACAAACTCTTGAATTCAAACATTTACATAGAAATAAGAGTGTAAGCCAACATAGCAGTCATAAATGATTTTCTTTTTTAATTAGTTTATTTATGCAAAGAATAACCGATGTGAACTTTGGCAACATAGTTCCCCAAGTACTATAATAGTTCCCATCCTTGGCGGTCATTCAGTATAATATGATAAGCCTTAGTATAACATATTATCACATATGAAAATACATGCAATTTAATAATGAAATGCTATTTAAATCAATATTACTTTTCTTTTAACGTCAATCACTCTCAATGTGTTCTACTTCTTTTTAAATAAAAAAAAAGTTAAACACCAATTCCAAGGTCAGACGATTACACTGGTATCACATAAAGGTCCTGAAAAATGATACACGTGTAAATATGGTAGGTAGTCCTATCTAACACTATCTTCGAGGGTAAAGCAAATATACCAATTTAAATCAAATTGCCACTGATAGCATCCACATTCACTGCCAGGACAATTACTTTTAGTCTCAAAAGTCTTGGCTTTCGTGGGTTTAAAAAAGAGATGAAATTATCCAACATACCGTCCAACTATCATCAGCTCGACCTCGCTGGCGTTGCGCCTGATTCTTCGCCAGATGTCCATAGTTAATATAGTACTACTGCTGTTAAATATTGACGTCAGTGATGAGATCAGAGCCGACATCATCACAGCCAACATCAGCCCCTTAAGGCCTGTGGGCATTATTTTGATTACGAGGTAAGGGTATGCAATGTTCGTGCAGCCCTTTCGACTTCCACAAATCTCTTCACATTTGTCTGGTTCTGCGCACGCAACTTCGTCTTGAAAATACACAATTGCTTCATACTTAAGCATGTACAGTATTACAGTCTTGGTCGGTCGATGAATACGTTTCTCAATTTGAGAGATATCTTTTTTAACTTAGAGACACATATATCTAACTAATAAAGACAATTTTCTAAATTGTATTAATATGAGAGATATATTACTAACTTTGAGAGACATACCATTAATAATGATACATATGTCATTAATTATGAGATATATATTATTAATTATGAGAGATGTATCGTTTGCTTTGAGAGATGTATCGTTTGCTTTGAGAGACATGTCATTAATTGTGAGAGATATATCATTAATTATGAGAGATGTGTCATTAATATGAGAGGAATATCATTAACTGTTAGAGATGTGTCATTAATTATGAGAGATGTATCGTTTGCTTTGAGAAATATGTCATTAATTATAAGAGATATATCATTAATTCTGGGGATTAATCGTTTGCTTTGATAGATGTGTCATTAATTATGAGAGATGTATCGTTTGCTTTGAGAGATATGTCATTAAGTATAAGAGATGTGTCATTAATTATGAGGAAATATCGTTTGCTTTGATAGATGTGTCATCAATTATGAGAGATACGTCAATAATTATGAAAGGTATGAAGCAGGTGCATTGATCACATCAAAACAAGCTTTGGTGCTGCAAGTATACAATGTCAATGGTACAATGTAATGACGTACCTGGAAACAATATTCTTGCAATCATTCCTGGAAAAACGATCAGCCATAATGGTAAGAATTTGAGATAACCGGCAAGGATAGTTCCCGCCTTCGCATTGGACAGGTTTTTGGCAGCAAGAGCTCTTTGTACAATAACCTAGATCAAATAAATTAAAAATAAATGAATAATAACTCGAATATATCGATTAACTTGACTCATTTCTTGTAACGGACCTGTCCAATGTAAACGACGTAGCAACCGTTCTGAATGTTAAACCGATTACTTAGAGAAGTAATTCTGCCCTGGGGTTTTTTATTTAGGATTTCACACGCTTGCTTTTCATAACGAACATCCTTAATTTGAGAACAGAATGTCAAAAAAAATAATCAAACTAAAACAATATAAATGGTACAAAGAGATTTTTCATAAATTATCATATATTCGTTCAAAAGATTATATTTTCATCGAGAGATATCAATCGAAGCGATAAATATATTATATATATATTTTTTATATATCCCTTGTTTATTAAGAAATGTCTCTAAATAAGAGAGCGGCCTGTCTAGTTTGAAAGGTCTATCTCAAAATAGAGAGCTATCTTAAAATAAAGATCTTTTTCAATATAGAGAGCTAATAGAGAGCTATCTCAAAATAGAGAGCTATCGCACTAACCTCGAAATATTTAGACAAACACTAAGATGGAGAGATATATGAGCTGTCCCGCAAGAAAACCAACATTTTGAACTCGTAAAGTTCGACCGGATCAGCCTAAGCATGCCACGCATGCTTTTCGCCTCCTGTAGATGTTTTGTTTCTTGAATCATTGCTCTATACCCTTTTCACCCTTAGACGGAATGTGTCGGTCAAGATCAGTATGTGCGGACTGTGTCGGCTGATCTTGATCGATACATTACGCAGATGCCATAATGATGGTTTTCTCGCATGACTGCTCATATATTTAATTAAGTAATAGTATAACTATCCGTATATGTAATCAGCCACTGACCTGATCTGAGCACCAGTACCAGATAGAAGAGATGGTCAAACCTAACATGATACCAGGCCAGGGGAGAGAACCATCCTTGTATGATCTGATCAAGTTCATAGAGTTATCGGGAGGTATTCCACACTCCCAGTACGTGTCATTGGTTCCGTAATTGTCACGTGTTGTCTGAGGCCACGCCTCGAAAAATCGCTTTACTACCTCCTCATAGCTACCCACTTTGACAAAACCTGGAAAGTAGAAGAAACATATAGAAGACTATTGTTAGTTCCGGTGTCAGATCGTTATTTAATCGATGCATAATTGTTTGCGGTGCAGAGACATACATGCATGATTGTTTGTGGTGCAGAGACATACATGCATGATTGTTTGCGGTGCATAGCCATACATGCATCATTGTTTGAGGTGCAGATACATACATGCATAATTGCACGAGTAAATACAACACGACGGATTAAAATTCCGTTTTTGACTATTACAACTACGGTGCCAAGTATGGTAATATGACGACCTCAACATAGCACGTCATTGAAAATATGGTAGTGTGCCACGTCATCCACAAGTCATTCAAATATTGTATGTGTTATTTCATTAATTAAAAGATCTAAATGTGTTTAACGTATCTTCGTCTGTCTTGAAATTTTGAATAGGTATTTAATGACTGTTGAAGAAAAGGCTGATTTTATCAAAAGTCCTCATTTCTCTTACACAAATATTTGAATAATTGGTTGAAAAATAATATGTCAGTGAGTTTATGAGCATTGTAAGTAGAGCTATGGGGGCGGGCCATGGTTATAGTAAAGACACAATCAAACATACTAAGTGGTAAAAAGGTAGAGCAAAAACAAATACACATATGGTATGAAGTTCATCAATGTAAATCATCAAATACAAATGTTACTATGAAAGTCCTATTCCTTTTTTATCACACTTGTTTTTTTGCGATGAGTTGGCAACAAACGTGGCATTTCACGAGCGACTACGCAACAAGCGCAACTAGCTTCTTGTGGTATTCACGAAAGAAAAAAAATGGCATGGAAAGACTGGACAAAGAGTTTATCAGAATATAATCCATGGTTGTTCTCAATACTATGTTAAAACAAAACGTAGGCCTAAACCGACCTTCGTATTATTGAAAACGGCGTTAAATCCCCCTAGAAAGGAAATATACTTACTCATGACCATTAATATAAACGCCCCGATGACCATGATGATAACTTGGATGAAGTCCGTCCAGATGACAGCGGTCAACCCTCCTGAAGAAATAAAGACAAATGTATATATATACTATGGATATTATATAGAAATAAAGACACATGTCTATATATGCTATGGATATTATATAGAAATAAAGACACATGTCTATATATGCTATGGATATTATATAGAAATAAAGACACATGTCTATATATGCTATGGATATTATATAGAAATAAAGACACATGTCT
>JAUELF010277565.1:0-10580 GCA_031471495.1 Clinocardium nuttallii | reverse complement strand
AACAGATATTAAGATTATAAAAATGTGACTTTTACTTTACGGGTACTGCTGTTAAAACGTGTGTGTTTGATCAATATATATCTAGACCGTTATTACTTTATGTTTTTATGAAATTAAATGATTGATTAAAGTTGTGTAAAAATTTCATTGTAAAATTTCATTTATTAAAAAAGATATTAGCAAAAAAAACAAGTGAGGAGTTAGAAAAGTCGTTTAAGTATATACGGATTACTAACCGTATTACAATTTACACACATCGTAATAAAGTAAATACGGATAACTCACCGTGTTACAACCCATGTATTGTAATAGAACAAATACGGATTACTCGCCCAGTTACAACTCTAACATCGTAATGGAAAAAATACGGACTATTGACCGTGTTAAAACACATCGTAATGGAATAATCAAAGCGCCAATGTCACAGAAGTGGCGATCGTATTCATATATTGCAACAACTATATATACAACATAAAGCGTTTATGATATTGAGATTTAAGAACAATCGAATACTAGTCTCGCGAGCTATTTATAGAACATCTTGGAATATCCAGATGCCTTCTACTGCGAGAAATCCAACATTATGGCATCTGCGTAATGTAATTACCAGATCAACCTGCGCTGTCCGCGCAGACTGATCCGGGCCGACACATTCCGTCTCGGGGGATAGATGTGTAGAGTTCTTATTCCTGAAACAGAAAACCCACAGGATGCGAAACGTATCTGTCCGGATTAACCTTGGCGGCATGCTTAGGATGATCAGAGTCGACACTTTACGCAGAGTCCATAATAATGTTTTTCTTGCGAGACGGTTTATATACATGTATACGATTTGCTTACCGTGTCAGGATTCCACCCATATAGTTTTATAGAGTCCTGGATTGAACTTATTTCCTCCGATACATACCGCCACACATTATTAAGACTGTCAGTGTGATATACTGATGGATAATAGTACACTGTCACTGCAGAACAAATTATTAAACACGTCCATAGTAAGCACTTCCGTTCGCACGCCCTCTTGTTAATTTGTTCATCTTTGTTTTCGGCAACAACGTCACTCATTTTTTATTGAGCTATCTCTTGTATTCTGTTAAATTTAGCAATCAATGAAAAATGAGAATTGAATTTACCCTTATTGTTTCATTTATACCTAACTGTTCATTCATTAATTAAATGGCACTAAACCCCAAATATTATAGTAGTAAGATTATAGTTAATATTTTACAATTTCGCATTAGTAGCTTTTTTGGCTTTAACACTTTCTTATCACATCGAAATGCTTATCTATTTGTATTCAAAATACGCCACGAATAACGTACTGATCAATATATATGTGGTTTCTTGTGTTCTATTGTCAAAAGTATCAAATGACTTACACAAATACTATAAGACAGTGAGAAAATACGAGTAATATTAAACCTGAATTCAATGGGTTAATATGTTTGGTTACGGGCTGTCACAGCTTGAACTTTCTTTTGGAGAAATGCAACATCGGGATTAAGTCCAAACTAACTAGCCTTGTTTTGAATTTTAATTGCACCAGGCCAAAAAAGTGCATATCGGCATCATAAGCACATATTGGTTAACGTATCGTACAGCAGGGTAAAGCATAATCAGTAAAGCAAAGCATTGGACAATTGTAAACAATAGGAGAAATCAACTGTTAAGTTTTGTGGGTTTTTTTGTAACAATCCTTTCCTTTGTACAATGTGTGTGTGTTTCTGTTGTTCTTTGGAGCAATGAAATCCAGTTTGGATTGTCTGTTCGACGTTCATTCTTTTGGAATTGACTTGGTTTATTCCGGCATCGGTTTTAACTTTGCAAATTTATCCTCTATTATGATGCACTATTTCCAGGTGTCTAGTGTTTAACCATTTTTTCCCGCATACTGCACATATACAGCAGACGAAAACATCTAACATATTGAATAGCGTTGAAAAGGCTAACTGTATTTTTCGGAACGGAACGGAACGGAACAATTGTTGGGCACCAGACAGGGAATATCTGTGACGACGCCAAAGGTATCACAATACCAGACTTTATTTTCTATGGAAAACTGAAAAGCTAGTTGAAAACTGCTCAAAACGACAACTTCCTTTTCATCGTGTTTTCAAAATATGTTGTCAGCTGCAGATGCGTCAGCAGGTGTATGCAAGTGTGAAAGGATCCAGTTACGCATAGTGCAATAGTGAATTATTGGAACGCTTTTGCGTTACGTCATAATTTTTCAACCCTTACCCACTAGCAGACACATTTTGACGCATCTGCATCAGACACCTTTTGCCACAATATTTTTAACTTCATGTATCTCAATAACAAGCAGTCATCTTCTCAAGGAATTTGTGAAGTTTGAAGAACGAGCAATTCCTCCTTTTGCCACAATGTTTTCAACTTTTTTTTTAGTAATTACACTTTCATTTATAGAGCTCTTTCGTGTTTGTGCATGATTGTTTTCAAAGTCGTCTGCTGTAGATTTGTTGTATGTGGGAAAGAGTTAAACAGATAATATCATGTTCACAATACTGTTAACACTTTTCCACACTTAGTGCAGCCCAAAATAGTGAAAATCTCTAACAATGTAGGTAACTAGGTATATTATTCAATAGATTAAAGTGACAAAAGGAGTAAAAAGAAATTTCTCAATTGACGACAATGTTTACAAAAGTCTTGTTGAAAAGGATCAACCTTTTTTTACAGACTCAACTCAAACTGATAACATTGGAAGGAAAGATTGGAAAATTAAGATAATATTATATGCAAAGGACATATTGCACACATGCAGATATTTCAAGTAGATCTAATATCATATCTTAAAAGTATTTGAATTTGTTAATTGTAACCAACTTTTTGTTATGATAAGCAAAGAAATATAATGCAAAGATAAGATGGAAACTTGGAAAAGTCAACATGCATCCGGCATTATCAAGTGTACACACTTTATGATGATGTCATCATTTATTGCTTTACAAGTCTGCATCTCTCTTAAATTTATACTCCTTAGTTTATAAACAGAAACAAATTTTACACAACAACATCGGTTACCGTAGCTAATGGAAAGCTAGCTTTCCGTTATATCAATAAATAACACAATATGTGAAAACATGATATTATAAACCTTTTCCATGATCAGAGTCATCTGCTTTAAAAACATCTAATAACAATGCTACAAGTTTTGAAATATTAAATGTTTGGAAACAAATTGAATACATTGCTGGAAAAGGAGAAATTTCTCAATATGAACAATTTCTTTTTTTCCACAATGTTATAATCTTCTAAAGCACCAACATTTGTCTGTTTCTGGTATAAAGGTTAACTTGTAACACCTATCAAAATAGATACAACAATTATAACTTTGAGATAATGCATGCACAAACTCTATTTAAGATCATGAACTGAAATACGCCAAACAATTAGACTGATTTCTATCCACACTTCCTAAATCTGCTTGTAGCTGAAGAATGAACTGAAGAAACATTAATGGTAATGCTGGAAGAATAATTTGATTGGAAGACATTTGAAGAATTTTGACAATTAATTCAACATATAATTATGCAAAGAAAAGCATGTAAATTGGATTTATTTGACATTAGATCAAGGGAGTTAATTCAATGTTTCAGTTAAATTATTTCAGTTGAAAAAAAAAACATTTTTTAATCTTCTACAGCTCCGATATCTGCAACAATCCCTGCTTCAGCTTTTCTTATTCCCTCCTTAAGAAACTTGACATATGCATCTGCATGGGAACCAAATCTGAAAGAACACAGGTCAATTATTAACATGCAATTTCTCCAATTTTCACTATAGTTTTAAATATAGTATATCTTTCTTATGTTACAAATTTTTCAAAAGATATTTTCAAGGTTGACATCTTAGGAAATAATATATGAGGTTAACAGTATATACATTGCAACAAATAGTAATATTTACAAAAAGGTAAACTCTAGTTTCTATTTTTTTCACATTGTACACTGTGGTGTTGAGGTAGTGTGTCTGTCCCATTTGGTTTGCCAAGAAGATTGGATATATTTAAAAATAGTAGGTTTAAAATCAGAATGTGAAACCTTAAAATCTGAAATTGGTAAAGATAATGCAGACTTTACATTTTCATCCACCTTCTCATTACCTGTAATACCTAAATGACTAGGCAACCAACAGAAAACACATTTGTTAGACTTCAACAGGGATGAAGTTCGTTGAAGTAACCCGCAAACAAGAGGATTCTCAAACTTCTGATTGTAAAGAAGAAAGTGAGTCAGAGGAAATAATAAAGCGGGTCAGATGTGATTCTTCAGCTATGCCAAGTGCAAGATCAATAGCCTTCAACTCAACAGAGAAAATAGAAGAATTATTATGAAGTTGAGATTTCAGAATGGTATCTCCACATAAGGCAGCAGATGCTGCAGTCATCACATTTAGAACCGTCTGTGTAAATCGGCTTAAAGGTAAAGTAAAAATCTTTAATTTCATGAAATTTGGCTTGAAAATTGGCCAAACACTGTCAGAGAAGACGATTTGTTGTAATACAGCCTCTTAGACTGTTTCTACAAAACCAATTTTAAATACTGGTCTAAAATTATCCATCTATTTGTAATTAATATATCTTGAACTGAACATGCAAAATCAAAACTAGCATGAATATTAAAACTTATACAAAGAAATGAATTAGAGGTACAAGAAGAAAAATTGGAAGATTCATTTTGTTTCAGAACTGAAAACATTGTAAGAAAAGTAGAATTTGTTCATTTGAGTATTATTTGTTCATTTTCTACAATGTTCATTTTCTACAATGTTCTTAAATATTATCTGTAGCCTCCTCAGTATCAAAGGTAAACCATTTATATGATAAAGAAGAGATTGGAGGATAAATTGTTGGAAAAGAAGATATTTTTCAATTAGAATTTGCTCATTAACAATTTCTCCTTGTCCAACATGTGTTTTCAACTTGATATCAAAATTGTCCGTACAATTTTCCGTAATTCTTCATTTTTCCTTCAAATGTTTTCTAAACCTTTCCCACATACATCCTCTCTGCAGACTTTGAAAACATCTTGGAAAAAATGTGAACAATTTTTGTAATGTAAAATAGAAGTCTAATAATTGAAGAGTTAAAACAAATGTGACAAAAGGAATAATTTCTCATTTTGAGCGATTTCTTCTTTTGTCATGTTTAAAAAAATCGTCAGCTAATGCTAAGGTATAATGGAATTTTTTAATTCATTACATGATGGTATTTTCTTTGCATGATTTATAAACAAATATTTGATACTTTACATTGATCCAACAACAGCATCATCCAGGTAATCGTTGGCATTTATTTTTTCTATCACAGTACCATTTGGGTGAGCCACCATCATCATTACAGGGAATGTATAGTGAGCAAGTAGATGACCAGCAACCTCGGACATTTCTGACTGGGTCGAGTCCTTTTTCAAGGCCTAAAATAAGTCAAAGGCATCATCATATATGAGTCCTATCAGGCAACAAAGGGTTTTGTTGCAAACCACTTTAGTGACAAATAAAGTGGTATTCAAGTAAACCTATTTCAATATAGTAAGAATCTGCAGAAGATGTTTTTGGAAAGTTCTAAGCAAATTTTATCTACTTCATATGTATAACAAGAGCACTACCTGCAGGTGCCCGACGCTCATCAGCTTTGATCCAAGCAGGAAATTTTCAAGATGAAAACATTGAACAATTACTATTACTAAATAATATTGAAATGACAAGGTTATGTAACTTGTAAAACTCTCCCTTCATTCAATTGCACATTTTACAAATTGCAGTCAAAAGTTATGGAACTTGCAGCTGTTGTTGCTACTATGATATAAGACAACTTTTCAAAGTTTCAAATCTCTACCTTGAACGGTTACTAAGAAAAAATGGACTTTAACAAAAATCTTAACGAAAATTCTGACTTTAAAAGGGTCACAACTTTGACAAAATGCAGTCAGGAGTTATGGAACTTGCCCCTCTTTTTGCTACTATGGTGTCAGAAAAAACTGTACGAGGTTAAAAAGCTCTACCTTGAATGGCTACTGCGAAAAAGTGGACTTTAACAAAAAACTTAACAATATCTGACTTTAAACGGGTCAAAACTTTAACAAAATGCAGTCAAGAGTTATGGAACTTGCCCCTCTTGTTGCTACTATGATGTCAGACAACTAACTGAAGTTTCAAAGCTTTACCTCAAATGGTAACAGAGAAAATGTGGACTTAAAATGGGAAATAAGTTTGACAAAATGCAATCAAGAGTTATGGCACTTGTCCCTGTGGTTGCTACTATGATGTCTGTTTTAAGTTTCAAAGCTCTACCTTGAATGGTAACCGAGGAAAAATGGACTTTAACAAAAAACTTAACAAAATATACAACGCAGGACAATGCAGGACGCCGCCAACTAAACCATAATCAAACTTGGCCAAGATATCATTTAGACAAACATTGTGCCAAATTACAAGCTGCTGAAGAAAAAAGTGTGGTCAAAGTGTTTTAACAAGATGTTCAATCAATTTGGCCTAGTGACCTTGTTTTTGAGTGGAAATGACCCATATTCAACTATGGCTTACATATCATCAAGACAAACATTCTGACAAAGTTTCAATATTTTCAAGTTAAAAAAATGCAGCCTCCAGAGTGTTAATAAGATTTTCCCTCAATTTGACATAGTGACCTAGTTTTTGACCAAATATGAACCATACTGGACCTAAATATCATTAAAGCAAACATTCTGACAACATTTTCAAGTTTAAAATTGCGGCCTATAAACTGTTAACAAGATTTTCCTTCAAGTTGACCTAGTGACCTAGTTTTTGACCCAATATGATCCATACTTGACCCAAATATCTTAAGGTAAACAGTCCAACAACATTTTCAAGTTAAAATTGCGGCCTCTAACGTGTTAACAAGATATTCCTTCGAGTTTGTCTAGTGACCTACTTTCTGACCCGACATGACCGATATTCAAACGTGGCCTACATTTCATCAAGAGATATATTCTGATAAAGTTTCAACATGCTCAAATTAAGAATGCAGCCTCAGGAGTGTTAACAAGATTTTCCTTCAATTTGACCTAGTGACTTAGTTTTTATCTCATTTGACCCAGTTTAAAACTTGTCCAAGATTTGATGGAGATCAATGTCCTGCTACACTTGCATGAAGATTGGATTCAAAATGTAGCCTGTAGAATATCAACAAGGCAATTGTTGATGACACACAGACGACAGACAAAATGTGATCACAATAGCTTACCTTGAGCACTTCATGCTCAGGTGAGCTTAAAAACAAACAAACCATCCAAACACACATCACCTACCTCCAGATCCGCAATCAGGCACCAGCTGCTTACAAATCTCTCCTCTAGGAGAGACAAAACGGGCGCACTCTCAAGAGACGACTCTCTCAAAGTGCGCCCAGAACCTCAGCAACTCTGGTCATCCAATGCGCCCCATAATAATATAGTGTGTACAAGTTTCTCTTCTTTTTTGGCTATCTCTAAAGATTCTGTTATGTTGTAGTATTTCACCTTTGTAGAAAAATACATAAACCCATCACATAACATGACATTTCTAGAGCCGTATGCTTAACCCTTTCCCACATACAACAAATCTGTAGCAGACGACTTTGAAAACATCTTTTCAAACATGTGAAGAATCTCCATTAATGACGGTTTAATTATTAATGGTAAATAAAGTTGAAAACATTGTGGCAAATGGTGAAATTGCTCATCAAGAGTAATTTGACCTATGCCACAGGGTTTTCAAAAGTCATCTGCTGCAGAGGCATCTGTAAGCAATTATATGTGGGAAAGGGTTAAAAACCATCTGAGGAAAAAATTCTAACATTTGAAAAACTAATTATCAGAATTATGTAGTTAAAACATTGTATTTTGAGCTTTTGCCCTTACCCTTAAATAATTTTAAAGTTTGTCAGTCGTAGATTTTTTAAATATTGGTTTCAGCAAGGGGAATTGACCCATCATAGGATACAGATACTTTTTGAAAATTTCAAAAACAAGAAATGCTTAAAATTTAAAAAAAAAAAAAAATTCTAACAATATTTTCAACTCTGAATACTCCTCATTAAACTTCCAGAGGTTCTATATTTTAACCTGTTATAACACTTCAACTACAGGGGGACAATAAAGTAAAAATATTTTCCCAACACAAACCATAACCTTTCCTATATACAGACAAAATTGGATGTATCTGCAGCAAGCAGCATTTTAAAACATAATGGCTAAAGCAGTAAAAGCGATTCTCCTTTTGCTTCAATGTTTTCAACTCCATTCAATAACTTCATGTATACCTTAACTTATAGAGATGCTAACCCTTTCCCATATATAAACGCTTTCTGATGCCTCTGCTGCAGTCATCTTTTTTAAAACATGGTAATAAAAGAAGAAATTGCTCAAAACAAGTAATTTCTCCATGTATTCAACTTTATTCAATTATTATACTTTCATTTAAAGGGAGTGTACAATTTTATTCAGGTATTTTTTCACAGTATCGTTGTATGTGGGAAAGAGTTAATATATATCTTAACATAGATTTTTTTAAAGTCATGATCTGCTGCAAATTTGATGTATAGATTGATTGGGGTTTAACGCCGTTTTCAGTCATATCACGATGGTCAGTTCACTTACTTATATGTTTCCTTGTTTTCTCACACCAGTACTACGTACAACATACTTTCCAAGCAACTGGCTGCTTTTCCACATTATACTTTAACCCATTGGTGAAAGACGAATGACGCTTCTCACAGTGATTTTTGTCAAACATAGGAAAGAAAAGAGGAAACATATAAGAAACCATATTATGTAAATAATTGAAGAATATTGCAAAGTAATGGTTGCCATTGTTTATGCGTTAAAAAACATTATTGTACAGAAATAGTAAAATGCCATTGTCTACCTTTTTAAAAGGATAGAGCTTCAATTCCAAGTCAGCTAGAGCTTTTTCCTTGGGTATCTCTTTGGACCATTTAATTTTATCTGGGTTATATGTCTGTTTAGATATTTTTTCGTTCACATTGAAATCTTTCACAGCTACTGACGGCCCATTGCTTCCCATTGACATTTCTGGCATGTAGCCAATGTCCACCTCCATCCCCCTGTCAGCCTGTAACCATTCCATATCTGAAGAAATACAAACAAGTAAACCAAAACAAGCTATCATAAACATACAGAGAATCATCAGCATTCCAAAAAGTCCCCTATTGTTTCAAGGGCAAAATACTTCTCTTTTGTTTTACCTTTGACCTAAAGTTTAAAAAAAATAAATATAATTGATAGACATGCATAATCTACTTATTACGCTTGGCGCACTTAACAAGTTTCAGGAAGATATCTGTTAAACTTTCAGAGTTGTTGCCTAATCCAGAATTTTAAACAGTGTTCAACACAACACATAAACTTACAGGTTGGCTAACAGTTAATCTAAATGTACTCTCATCTTCCCACTTTTGCTCTTAACCCATTCCCACATGCAGAAACATACTGTCTGTCACAACTGTAGCAGATGACTTTTGAAAACATTGTTGTTAAAGGAGAAATTGATCATTATTATATTTTAAAGTTTTTTTTTAAAAAAATTTCATTGGATGTTTTTAATGTCATCATCTTCTTCAATGTGTTGTATCTTGGAATAAGTTAATATGTTTGGAAAGCATAATGACTTGTGAATAAGATGGATAAAATGTACCTCCACTGATGGTAAATAAGTCAAGAAACATACAAACAAACAATATAACCCTTTCCCCTTATATAGACACTTTCTGACGCCTCTGCAGCATACAGCTTTTCGGAAACATGGCGACAAGAGAAGGAATTGCTCCTTTTGTAACCATGTTTTCAATTCTATTCAATTATTGTACTTTCATTTTCAGGGAATTTCCATATTTTTTTCTAGATGTTTTCAAAGTCGTCTGTTGCAGAATTGTTGTATGTGGGAAAGGGATAACTGGTCTACATTGTTTGTAAATGTTGTCTGAAGTTGCATATAGTTTGATGAGGGTTAATCTAAATAATTGGGATCCCTTACCTACATTAAGTTTTCTGTCTGAGGGCACATACATGTTAAAATATAAGAGTTCTTGGAGATCTTTTGATATAACCAGATTTCCTGTGAACTGTCCTGGGGTAAACCAAAATGGATAAGTGGGCGGCTCATTCAACTGGAACTCTGCATGAATTCTGTAAAAAATATGTATAAACTTTTAAAAACAAGAGGGCCATGATGGCCCTGGATCGTAAACCTGATTTTATTTTTTTTCCACTTTAGCCATAAAAGCCCTTGGCCCCTGGCTGCCATAGTTTTCGACCAATCAACATGGCTAGAATGAATCTAATGGAGGGTTCGCTAGGAACATTTCTACAAAATTATTTGAAAATTGGCCCGACACTTTCGGAGGAGAAAGTTTTTTAAGTTTTCACTATGGTCATACAAGGCAAAATAGCCCCGCCCTGTGGCAGCCATGTTTTTCGACCAATCAACATGGCTAGAAAGAATCTGTTAGTGGGTCACTTAAGGAACATTTCTGCAAAATTATTTGAACAAGAGCACCGCCTGCAGGTGCCTGACGC
>JAUELF010277564.1:0-19580 GCA_031471495.1 Clinocardium nuttallii | reverse complement strand
ATTCGACTATCAACGAACATCAGCTATTCTGAGTGTATCAGACTGGTGTAAACAGGTTAGTACTTAGAATTACTACATAGTATTCGGAGAGACACAGCAAAGCGAATCCTGGACTGCATCATTGTTGTCCTCATGCATGTGAGATAGGTTTTCATTTACGGCAATGGGTTTCAAATCGTAACGACCTGTAACAGCACCGCCTTCTATGATTTCTGATTATATAATGTATATCATAAAGTAGTGTTCTCTGCCTATCGTTAAATTAAGGAGCAATACGTAATTTCATACAGTAAAAACTCGTGTATTCTTCCATTTACTTTCATGTTGTTTCATGTCATATAACAGTCCATTTATCTTACAATTATTGCAGCTAGACGTGTTTTTTGTTTTTGAAATGTAGAACATATCTTAACGAGATCAATCTTATAGATTAGAGCATCCATACTGGGAAACATTGTGTTGCAATAAGCTTTTAATTGAATATGTTGATATTAACTATTTAAAATATGTAATTTTATATTTTTAAATACATTTTATTTCGAACATTCAGACAATTTACGCAATCTTGATTTTTTTTTTCCAAATTAATATTTAACCTTCTTGCGCAATAGTTTGCAATGCTTGCTTAGGTTGCACTCTCAAGTAAAAAGGTCGGACGACGCCATTTTATTTCGAGCAATATCGACAGATATTATTGCATAAGGAAAAAGCAGAAACCCCAAGGTAAACAAAAAAAATTCACTCTGTCTTCGACGAGAATTACCTTGTTAGAAACAACATGACACTTCCGTACGTCACACTCAGTTGATTAAGCTAGCCAGATGGAAATTGACCACGAAATTGAATATGGTTTCTTTGTCTGAAATCTGCTTTTGCTTGATTTCAAGTCATTTTCTTATTAAGTTTCCCTATAAGTAATTGTGCCTAATTGCGTCAGCAATAAACGTTTCGTTACTACCTATACATATACAACGCTTTAACAACTAATAAAATTCCTCATTAAATTTGACCATAGCATTCCAGTTTATGTACACAATCAAATACTGTTAAAATTAGTATGGGCTCTCCAGCTGTATACTTGATTATTATAAATTAACGTCATGTTCGTCATTGCTTTAAGCAAAAAGTGCACATCATCATGTGTTTTCTGTGTTTCTCACAGCAGTAAAACACACAATATTCATAGCGTGCAAGTCGCTGAAGAACGCTTATTGTGTATCAAGTGTAAAGAATATACTAAACAATATTGTTTGTTAGTTTATTTCTTCACTTCATAAGCACAACAAGAGATTGACACAAACGACATCGACAGTTTTGATATAAAAAAAGAAGACTATTTCATAAGGCGAAGTAAAGATTGTTATAAAATGTTATGATATACATTCTCTATCATTTGTAAACAATATTGATTGTTGGTTTATTTCTTCACTTCATACGCACACCAAGAGATTGAAACAAACGACACCAACAGTTTTGAAATAAAAAGAAGACTTTTTCATAGTCTGGGAACGACGAAAATATAAGGATATTATCAAATGTCCATTAACTAGCCTTATGATACTAGTTAGTGGTATAAAACATGCGTTTATATAAACCGTACTTAATAAATAATTGTCATAATTGCACTGGTGGACAATAATGATATGCATCCATGTGTATACTATGTGTTAAACTCAACGATGGTGTAGTGGTAGAGCGTCCGCCTTGGGTACGGGAGGTCAGGGGTTAAACCCATTGTCGAGTAAAACAAAGACTTTTAAAAAATGGTAGTAATGCCATTACCCAATTCGCACTCCGGACTGTAAGGCTAGCATGTCGACTAACTCTCTGGTGTCAGGCCTCACTGTCTAGTATAACTCGTAACGTATCCAGTAAATACAGTGATATAACTTAACAAGTGTTGAAAGTGGCTGTAATAACCATACAAATAATATAACTTGTGTATAAACAGGAATTTTAAACCACTGTTCACTATGCATTCATGCATAAAACTCATTTTAACTTCATCACTTAGAAATGGTATATATTTAATAGATATTACTATATTTACTTTATTTCAATGTTTGTTATCTCACGTATGAGTAACATACATCATATATTGTAGGTATTTTAGGTATACATATACAGTGTATGTATACCTCGTGACTTTGACGTCACAAAATCCTACGGCGGACAGCAATATCTTACTTCGGTTTAGAAGTAAGAACAAAGGTAACTTTGTTTTATATCTTCTTCTCCTACCTCCAGTTTTTAACGGAGCTTGATTAGTGAATCAGTTTCTTCAAACACTTCGACCAACCTTTACTCAAAATATATTAAGATCGCCGACAGCCGGACCATAATCAACACTGGATTTTGGGAACAGGTTCGTCGAAGTGTTTGAAAAAAACTAGACCACCAATCGAGCTCCTTTAAAAAGAACGAAGATAGGACATTGTTAGCGTCGTAGACTGCGCCATGGGTCATTAAAAATGGTAAAGAAATAAAGGAAAACATGTACTATTGTTTTTACTTCTTATCAAGAGCAATTATTGCTGTCTGACGATGCAAATATGACGTCAAAAGTAACTTGGTATACACGCACTGATATACACAACAAATAATTATGGTTTGACATTAATTTCTCTTCTCTGCTTTTGCCAAAAATACGTGATCCAGACTGTTAACAAGATGTTTCGCAAATTTTACATAACGACCTAATTTTCGACCGAAAACGACATATAGTGAACTAGATCTCGTGACAAACATTCTTACAAAGTTTCAACATGTTAAAGTTACAAATGTGGCTTCCCGATTTTCCTTCAATTTGAACGTCTGACCTAGTTTTCTAACCGACTTTACGCAGTTTTGGACCTGGCAACTATTTGATGGAAATGTACGATCTGATGAAAAACTTTCATTAAGATTTTATGTAAAATGTTTCCCGTAGAGTGCTAACAACGCAATTGGTGGTGGACGGACGAAGGACAAAAGATGATCCCTTTACCTCCAAAATGTATTTAATGTTATAATGTTGTCTATAGGTTTAACGACAGTTACTTATCAGAAACATGCACATCACTTCTCTATAAGGCGATGTGTGGAGCTCTGGAGTATTCATTAAAAAGATAACGATACACAAATGCCTCCTGCTTCGGACAACGGGTTGCACATTTACAAAATGTTCTGTTACCGAAGAAGTTACATAAACTATGAAGCATATTTCGCAGATACAATTTATTACGTTCAATGTTGATGCACTTTTTCCATTGCAGGGTAAACATTTCGGTGACAGGAAACTGATAATGACATCTTTATTTACATGCATGTTTGGGTCAGCACAAAACTTCAACTGAACAATTGGAGAGAATGTATGGTCTTGATAATTGCTTGTCGCAACTTCCCGAAAGCTGTTTGTCCTAAACCAAGTTGAAACTCTCTTTAACATAAGTGAGATTGAATGTTTAATCTCATACACAACAATGCTCTTTAGTGTGTGTGGTCTTTTACGCTGCTCTCAACATTATTTAGTAAAATCACGGCGTAATCACTGGGGTATTTACCAGTCAAAAGTAGTCCATTTATCCTGACACCAGCGATTCAGTCGCAATGCTAGTTAAAGCACAAAGGTACGAAAGCCATTACAACCATTGTCATGGTATATGGTATGACCTGTACTGGGAACATAAATCTTACCTCCCAAACCAGGCAACCATGATTTAAAAGTACCATGTGAAAAGTTCATAATAAAATGGAAATGTTTTTAAAATTTGAATTGTGTTGTAGAGAATGAACACGTTGGTATTGCTTTGTCTGTTAAATGTAAGGCTTTTATATGACAAAGAGAAACTATATTTTACGATAGAATCCTTGATGGATTTGTATTTTATTGTAATGCACTTTCTCTAAAGTCTTCCTTACAACCATCGATCTTAAAAGCGGGATTTACCCCATTACTTTAGATTGTTTACTTATTCCAAGGATCATCAACGCTGTGTGTGCATTTGTCAATTAAGATAGTTTGTACTGAATAAAATATGAGAGATTGACAGACAGAACATACGGTATGGAACAAGTACCGCCTCGCTAATGTAGTGTTTGAGCGTCCGCATAGGGTTCATGTGGTCGTTGGTTGGATTCCCGGTCGGATCATACTAAAGACTTTAAAAATGGTACGACAAATGGCTGCCCTGCTTGGCGCTCAGGGTTGCGGGTAAGCATTACTGTTTACTTCTTGGTTGTGTCAGGATAGATGGACCAGCAGTACTGATAACATCTCCAAGAAAACGCCGCGATATATGTCAGATGGCGTAAAAAAATCATTCATTCATTTGAATAAGTATTGCAGCAAGAAAAAGTGTAATCACTTAAAGTAGAGTTGGGTACATACAAACATATATAAAATGCGTTGACAACAGCGATTGATCAAAATGTGTACATGTAAAATGCATCTTAGGTGTTTAGAAAAATAAATACAGGGACCTTTTTTCTCGTGACAGATGTTCATCTATATATGATATGAGGTCAAACATAGAGATGCGAAATCAGACACTATATCACTCGATCCGTCTTACTATATCATGTTTATAGTTAGATAAATCAGAAAACATTACATCGTAAACTCTTATCATGCAAGTTACCTCAGGAAATACTGTCTTTACTTTGTGTACTTTTAAAATACGTATGACGATAGAAACATGACTTTGTCATTTTAATTAAGTTGTTTAATTAAGGAATTAAATGAAATAATGTCAACATTCTCAAACCCGAGTTAACAGTCTGTTTTCCACTCTACCAATATGTTCAAAGAGAGTATCAAGTCTGATGTTGCCTACTCTCTGTTATTGAAAGAAAAATTCCGTACTGACTCATGTCGACTGTAAAAGTACATGAAATTAATTCAACATTACAGTTCCCAAGTTCATGTTATCTTTGTTACATCACGTAACTTCTGTTAAGGAATCCGATTGGTTCCTTCATCTTTCCTGGGTTGATCATCAGGGATTCGGATTTGTTTGGCATTTACTTTTTAATTAAAAGTTACGTTTATAATTTATAAATACTACATAAACAACGTAACTATCGTCTGTGAACTATGTATGAAGTTTGCAGTAACATAATTTAGTCAATATAAGATTTATAGAAATATCTCGGCACGAAAATAAATATCCTAGTGAGAAATAATTGCCATTGGTTGTTATCAGTCGCCAATATCATATGAAATGGCATCACGTATATTACGTCACCGCAAACATCATAGTAGACATATACGCCATGAAAACTCAAAAGAAAAAACCTATTTTGACAAAATATAATTAACGTCAGTTACCAGAAATGGCAAACATTTTCATCGATCGTTTATGTATAAATGTATGCGTGTGTGTGTATGTGTGTGTGTGTGTGTGCGTATGTATTTGGTGTCAATCGGGGACAATCATATGAATACACACCTTCCAATCGGGGACACCCATCAACCGGGGACGTCCCCGTTTGTAAAATCATATTTTTTTAGAAGTAAGGAGTAAATGTGACTATCTTATGAACTAATATCATTAAAATATCAATATTCGACTAGTGTCCCCGATTGACTATCAATATACGGGGAACGATGTACACACGCTATTGAAAGAGTAGATTTCATTGATACACACTTGTCCCCGTTTATGCACTATTTTCAAATATAATTTTACACACCACTGTCTTGTTATTGTTGCATTTGTTACTCGTTGATTTGTATAATGTGGTAATTGAACTTGAGTACATGTTGAATTATAACAACTTGTTTATGCACCGGTACACTAAGGTAAACTATTGAAACTCCTGAAAGCAACATTTTTGTTTCCGTTGCGGTATCGTTGCAGTCAATCCTCCATTAGTTGTATGGAAAACCGTAAAAAATGAAGAGAACCTAAAGTGTCGTCCCAGATTAGGATTTCAGTCCGCACAGACATTTTCCACTGCTGTAAGCGGAAAGTGACGCCCCGGATTAGCATATGCGGACTGCAGGCATTAAATACATTTGCTCAAAATATCATCCCGGAACAGTGCGTTTAAAACGGATTTAAACTATAACAAAACCGTAACTTAAAGTCAATAAGTTAATCAATGAAGGAATAATCCTGAATGGACAAAAAATGCTGTAGCGGTTTTCATCTAGACCTATCACTAATTCTCGCAAGTTTCATATGTCTGTAAATAGATATGATTCAATCAAAATTTATACTAAGGTTATGGTCAAATCTTAGGACCTGTAATGATGAATGAATGTTTGAAATTTCTCGAGGTCAGCGAAATACTTTTGAATTTATGGTTAAATGGATTTTCTGACAGACAGACAGTGATACGGACGTACTTATGAAGTGTACTTGTTGGGTTATTTCTTTTGTTTGAATATTGTTGGTTGCAACCCACAAGTATGATATTCATTCCGTAATTATCACCCTTTTTACGGAATGAATAGCATTAATATGCAAATGAGATACCCGTTATAAAACAAACAAAAAACCTTTTTATCTACGTGTCTTAATAAGGGTGGTGAGTGGGCTTTAGGAAAACCGCGCACCCCACGAGTACTCCCATAGACGTCCGGACAGACGGACGGGCCAATAGGCTGACTCCTCTATGGCGGCTCTCAAACTTCGTTTGCGAGGGTATACCTCTCCTCCAAACCCAGTATTGTGACCTACTGACTATTCATGTGCGACTATACAGTTCGGAAACAAATTAACCCTTTCCTCCACAGAAGCGCCTTTTAGCGCCTCTGTTACTGATGGCTATTGAAAACATTGTAGGAAATTAAGCATTTTCTACAATGATTTCAATACAATTCAAAAATGACATTTTTCTTTTGCCTAGATTTTTCATCACATTTTTTCCTTGTGGATTAGTCTAAAAATAGCTTGTGGAGGAAAGGGTTAAATTGAAACGGGAATCGGAACCGAATTGGGGGCTAATCAAATCGGTAAAACCGTTTTCGGAAGATGTTTATAATGAAGCAGGATACCAATTGAGCAGACGACATTTTTTAGAGCAGGATTTAAAGTTAACCCTTATCCTGCTATTCCACGACTGTGGTGACATATGCAAACATCTTGGATATTGATCAGACGTCGAGAAGGTCGGCGTCTGATCAAGATCCAATGTGTGCATTATTTAAACAATAGATAACATTTGTTCTGTGCATTTCATGTTGCTTAGAAATGACGCAGGCGTGAGTTTGAGCAGACGACACTTTTCGCAGCTGGGTTACCATATTTTCAAATTATATACCAAAATGTAGATGTACCCTACGGTATTTTCGGTAAAAGTGTAGACTCCAATCAGAGCCTTCCATTAACGAGTTAATCAGCAATATTTGAATATAATATCAAGATAGTTATAGATGTTGAGACAGCACAAAATACAAACAATTTCAGCGTTTCCAGTCATTACAGTTTATTTGTATGAATTCATTTAAAATAAAAGCGGCACAGTTTAATCGTATTACATGTATTGACTATTGTTAATTCCATCCAATTCAATTTAATTACGTCGTAAACTACACAAATAAAAGCTTTGTTATAGGCATTTGTGGCGAGAGAAAACATCACTCTGCAAAAGAAAAATTATCCTTGTCACCAAAGCGTCATTGCATTACATCATGTTTAAATAGCATTGGAAAAAACGTTTCAATGGGGGTTAGGGACTATAATATCAACTCTAAGTACAGGATCTTTGATTACATGATATATCCTGTTTATCATTATTTTTAGCAGTGACATTTTCCATATATACTGATACAAAAGTACAAGAAAATCTGTAATATCATGTTTTTTCTTCAGTCATATACCTGTAATACCAACTGTTTTTCATTTCGGAATACTCTTGTTTATTGAATGGAATATTACAACGCTATAGATAAGCAAGAGAGGTATACCAGGGTTTATGTTGACGAAATAAAACATCGTTTGTTTAACTTTAAAAATCTTTAAATGGAATTTCCATTGTTAACTCTTTCAGTGCTGAATATTCATATTAAGCTCCACCCACTTTACATATTAATTTAAGAACATTTACATTCGTTAACAAAATCAACTAAAACTGCTCCATCAGGAGCCCTCTGGTCTAGGTTTACACTGTTTGCAACGAAACGCATATGCATGTCCAGCACTGAAAGGGTTAAGATGTCCCCGTAGGAAAAGAAAATAATAGCAGTTTAAAAATAGCATATACTCATTATTGCTTCGAAAATTGCATACAAAAACTGACTATCTACATTTGAAAAACATATGTACTAAGTACAATCTTTTAATGCACTCCTCGGTTATACTGAACAAAAAGTTGAAAATCCGGTTTCGTGCTATTCAATTTGGAGAAAATAAAGAATATGTATGGTTAAATTCATAGCAGAGCATCCATTTTCATACCACATGATGTGCATTTGCAACTCTTGGGAGTAATGATTGTTACACTGGAAACATCTTAATGTTACATTTTTAAATCCTCCAGTGATGGATATTATATAACATACAAGCAAAATATAAAATGTTCAGACAGACATAATACAGAACACATAAAGTTATCTTCAATCAACATTTATCGATATGTGACTGATAATGAATTGGCTGAATATTTAAACCGATGCGATAATCCTCTTCAGAAATGAAAGTGAGAGAAGAATCTTCGGTTTAGATGCCCCGGTATACCAACAAATACATGTACACTATACTGCAGAATATCTATCTGAATGCTTCCATGTGAAATAAATGTTAGTGAAAATATTGTGCATTTACGATATATTTGAAGCAGCAGACATGTGCATTCATATTGATTGTAATTGAAACAATAACGTTTTCTTTGTCAATAAGGGAAGTTATACATTCACAATAATGTACGTGTGAAGACCGATTCATCAGTCTCGGTTTGATTTAAACTGTTAATTGAAAACAATGGAAAGTACAAAACTGTCAATGCCCCCTAACACCAGCTTTAGGGGTATTCCGTTTCCAAATTTAAAAGCTCATTTAGGAGTCTACAATGCACATGTGGCCCCGTGTGTTCAAGTTAACAATACACATTCCATTTCAACATCAATAACTAGTCATACATTGATATCGACACCACAGAGTTAAAAGATGGCATCTGCATATATATTTTTTGTGCAGATACGATCTCTTACGACTAGGATGTCGATAAGTCATCAAGGAAATGTATGTACACTACGCTACGGCGCATTCTTCTTTGAATCCTTTGCAATGTTTTGCTACATGTTCATCAATTTTATTTGTTAAGATTTTCAACCAGTTAGTCTTTAGATTTTTGAGTTTTATTGTTTAGATTTAAATTGTATGTCTTAGAGTGCGCACGTGCTTATGATTGGATACTCTCCTCGTCGCTTCCATGCTACAACGCCGCAAGTGCATACGATATTCATACACTTTGAGCCATTCAAATTAAGAGAATCGTAAGTTGTTCACACGTGTGCAGACTGGCTGTGAGCATGACTACTTAAGGTTCAAATATGTCAGTGTCCCTTAGACGTGCTGCTATTGTTGAGGGCGTCTTAAATCGGGATGTGCAGTTGGATTTACATGTATAGCCTATGTTTTGAAGATAACCTTTGCAAGAAAAGGGGCCTTAAGGACATTATTAGACTCAACATTAACATGCATGCGGTCAAACGCATTGCTTGAACAGGTCGTCAGACAGTACAGCCATTTTTTGAGTAAAATTAGAATACTATATCGTCCGTATACAACGTTGAAGCCCATATCATTTACATTTTCATTTAAAATAGACGTTTTCCCTTTTTGGACTGTATCCTATTTCTCACACAGTCTTTAATGTTTTTCCACGTACGCTTTTGCAGTATCGGGTTTTGTCTCATACACTCTTCAATGTTTCTCTTTCCAGGCAGTTTATTCATCAGAATATCGTTTTCAAAATACTTAAGCACAACTGTTTTTTCCGCTTCTGACCAGGGCTTTTTTTGAAGCTTTCTCTTTTCACCTGCAAAAAATAATATGTGAAATAACAGCATCAATGGGAATTGTTAAGGTACAATACTGCATGAAAGCAAAGCAACGTTATGTCTCCCATAGCCTGTGGTCCAGGAGTAACGTAAACGAGTGCCTTAAATCGTATGACGTTCGTGCATTTTCTATTCAAATTAACATTTTGAATGCGGTTATTACTGCGTCGATAGGTAAAACAGAGAACCATAACGTGACGTTCGTCAATGAACGTTCTGATTGAAACATGACGTCAAGGTTATCGTCGTCAAGATGTCGCGTTCAGCGTCCCGTTAAATTTTGACTGAAACCTTTGTTTAAAGCGTTGTGATCTTGTAAGAAAGTAAAAGCATTCTAGGGTTACGTGATAAAAAGAGTCTTACATTTTTTATTAAACTCGACGACAGAAACTGTATGACACTCGGCATAGCCTCGTGCCTTATCGTTTTAATTGACTCGTTCAATAAAAATAGTTAAGACTTAACAATCATGTACGCGTCTGGTGCGGCTTCCGTTAAATCCCCCCCTCATACTCACAGTTGAAAACAGTGTGAAAAGAAGACATTCCTCGTGAGAGCAATGTCTTATTTGTCACTTTGTTTAAGTAAGGTTATTGACAAACTTTTTCGGTTCTGTAAGTGCTTTAAATGGATTTAATATACATTTCATTACGACTGTGATGTATTCCGGTTATTCATAAGTTGCTTTCTTTAGTTCCATTACTGTTAAACTATGTGCACAATTTTAACAATGCTTATATCAAATTAAACAAAATTTAATTTGATAACTTAATGTAATCGTATTAACCGACGTTGTCTTTTAAAACTGTAACATGCACAGAGTCTCTCACAATGTTACACATTCATCCAGGAACTAACTGCATTTACGCTGCTTAACATCACGGAAGCGTCAACCACTCTAGCACATCGCCGTAAAAGCAGGCTTCAATTATTGCCAATTCAAAATCACAATAAAATCGAAACATCCTAGTGCTTGTGTGACTACAGTAAAACGTTGTCCGTACTTCGTCCATAGTGCAGTTATTTTTTAGTATTATCTATTTAGGTTGCTCTTGAATAAACCGGTGCTAAGGGGCGCTGGCTGTGCATCATTCTCAATTACTAACAATGAACAGTCACAATAAAACCGTGACTGCCTTTTGCTATATTCGGAGTGTATTGTATGCTTTCGGAGGATCATATATGTTGTATTCCACAGCAAGAGTTTAGATGTGATATGCATAATTATACCCCCTAATTGTCACAAAATCAACAATCATCATAAACCTTACCTCGTACAACTGGTTCTTGCACATTTACGGCAGTGGTTATGCTTGTTGATGCCATCTCTGAAATTAACATCAATCTTGTTACACATATCAATATTGTCTAACATCATTAATCAGTCAGTTCAGTATTTACCAACACTAGCTTTTTTGTATATTGGTGTGTAACAAGACTTAATAGTTGTCACCCATACCTAAGCCTGAAAGATGTACAATAACTCAGTGTTTTGTGCGGAATGATACTGATCTTGACCGGTTCTTTTGTGAAATTCCTACATGATATATGATAACGGATACAGATTATTCATAGTTTGGTGCCTTTTGGCATGTGTTAATATCTAGCGGAAAAGTACACACAAGCTCAACCTGTACCATGCAGCGACCTTCAAACGTTATCGTATTCATACCGTCAATGCTGTGAAATTTAAAATCCACTTTCTTTACTCGGTTAAGTGTAGAGAAAATAATTTTCAATGATAAGATTCTATTTAGTAAAGGTGCCCAATCGACGTACCACTCGATGAGTCCTCATCTTCGTCTTCGTCACATTCGGCAACATCATTCATCTCTACCTCAATCTCTGTAAGATTAAGATTAACTTTTTAAGCCATATAGCCCGCTATAGAGGGCTTGAGGACAATGTAGCACTAGATAAGAGGACTCCTATTGGAGACCTCTGATCAGATGCTGCACTTTTGAACGTATTTTATTATTTCAAACTATAACACACCCCAACAGGTGCAGACCTAGACCAGCTGACACGTCTTCGACATGGCATCTGGTCAGGGTCAACACTTTGTGTTATATGCTAAAATTTACAAGTATTTTAATTTGTTCTCTTTGACTTTGATATGACAAAGACTTTCCTAGGAAGGAAAGCTTGTCTACAGCAAATGACCAGGTGATTCATTGTCTGCAGATCACACAGCAGAGTTCAATTGTTAAGATTTTGTTATTGAACAAAATCACACACGTTTGTTAATCTAAACGTTTTATCTATTAAACAATTCTTTTTAAATTTGGGGTTGAAAGGGATAAAACTTTAACACAAGAAAAACATGATGCACATTCAATAACTTATATACGAGTGCTAGGAATATGCACTACCTCATGGAATCCTAAATATAAGTATCGTTTAACACTTTTAGAAGCATTACCATGAATACATTTATCTGTCCAGTGTTTTGTATAAGCCAAATATTTAACAATTATCGAGGGTTGTATGCAAGACTAAAATATTTATGTATGATTTTCATTTTGAATTATCAACGTCTTATATGCAACCATGCAGGCCTCAATATGTAATATATATGTTCTACTTACCTTCATCAACATCTAAGACGATTTCATCTAGGCTTTTTCCGGCTTGTTTCGATATCTGCCCACTCTCCATAGCCATCAGAATCTTCGACACTTTTGCAACTTGCAGAGTATGCTCTGGAAGGCGATAGAATTCACGATGTACCCTTATATCGTGGCCAAGGAAGTCCGCCAGGAGATCCAATTCATTGTCTTTCAGATTTAAAATCTGTGACAGAGTAGCGATCTGAAATCTTAGCTTGGTAGAACGCAACAGGTTTGGTCGTTCTGCGCCACACTCCTCACTAAATTCTCGAATGCAGTCACTCCCTCTGATGTGACCTTTCGAGCTATAGTGCGTCCTCGCAAAGATGAAATGGTTCTGTGAGTCTACTCCAACATCATTTCTTGTTTTAATCAGGAGATTTATCCATGTTATTATCTCATTTGTCAAAATTACAGGAACTGTTCGACCACGTTTTCCCACTATTTCGATGCGTCGAAAGATTTTACAGAGCTTTTGCTCAAAGGATGACAATGATTTGCTGATGTCTACTTCGCTGGCGCTATGGTGTTCTTTGAAGTCAGCGAGTGTCATTTTAGAGACTTCACCTTGACGTCTACGGTTAAAGAGTATTATCTGTGTCAAAGTGATTCTACTTAAATCCGACCATGCTGAAATGCTTGATGTGCTTGCTTCGAGCGTTCCATAAGCATCTTTCCCTTTGGCTTTAAGATGGCAATTTAACAATTTGACGTCGTTGGTGAGTGGTACAAGCTTGACTTTGTTCCTTTTTCTTTCTCCTAGAGTGCGTAGCGCATGCGTAGAAACTTCATCAGTCCAATTCATTTCAATGAGCTTGAAAAAACCCGTGGATTTTTTTATTTTGTTTTCGTCGTCTGTTTCAATTGCTTCACCCTCAATGATCTTGCAGCATTTCTTAAGTGAATGCCCTATCTTCAAAGCTAGGGATGGTGTTTTATAAATGTTGGTTTTTACTGAGAATCCAGAGATGAGTTTCGTGGAATCAACAACTTTCTTGAACTGCACAGGGTCTATGAAGTCCTGTAGTGTTGCATTGGGATTTTCAGATGACGTGCGCAGTTGTTTAAGCAAGCGCCCTAGCTCCCTCAAATTAGTGCGTATCATATTGTATTGTTCTTTGTCATGTCCATGTTTTTTAAAGATTTTCTCACCTAACTTCAGGATCAAGCGATCGCTCTTTACAATGCGTGAAATCTCATCGGAATTAAGCGAAGACAGTAGTTCTCTGAGCCCAGATGTTGTTTTTTCAGTTACCGGCAGAAGTAGACGGCTTGACGTTACTACTCGTCTATACTTTGTGCTGTTGGTGCTGCTGTTTGGAGCTAAAGTACATCGCCTGGCATGTTTCCACAATTCATAAGCTTTGTAATAACCGTAACAAAACTCACACGGAAGGTACTCATCTGATTCATTTGCTTGAGTAGGTCTGTATTTTACCATCAAATAACCTTTATTTTCGCGAATAACCTTAGCGTTGTGCTGATAGTTACCTACATTTCTTAGTTTCGTCAGCATGTTTCGTTTTACTTTATCGTCTTTCTCCTGCATATAAAGCTGTACCTCCTTTTCATCCGCATGTTTAGTAGTCAAATGGCGAGGCAATTTACTTTGTGGAAAATTGCAATACAGACAGCTATGTTTCTTGTCGTAGATTCGGATAGACGTGTTTTTTGTAGGTATTACGGTGTAAGATTCTTGAGAATGAGGTACAATAGTGGACAAAGTTGTTGACTCTCGATCGTGATAATCATTTTGCGGGGCTAAGCTTGGATCCGCTGGCACACATATATCTTGCACGACTTTAGCAGATGGCATATCAGTTGATAAAGTAGCGATGGGTTCTTGTAAATGTTTCTGCATTATTGACCCATAATCGTCTTCTATGTCTTCACTTTCATCCGATTCTGAGCCTGGGACAAAGTCGGAATCAACTTCAGACGAAGGGTAAGAGAAGTCTTCTGGTGAACACTCAGAGTCGTTATACGATTCTTCTTCTGTGGTTGAGGTGATAGCTGTAGCATTCCACTGATATTTCCCATCGAAGCGAGAATGTAGCCTTCTTCTACCTATAAAATGCAATATAGTATTTTAAAAAGCATCCAAAATCCCTATAAAATCGCGTAATGTTTGTAGCGTAACAAACAGGTTGGATTTAGGGAGTTATGATAGCTTTCCGTTGAGGTGACGATATATATGTTACTTTTAATTATACCGAAATATGTCTGTCGAGTTCATAATAAAGTAAGAAAATACTTTTCTTTATGTCCCCATTTAGCCACTGGCAAACAAACTGAAGTGTATTCAAACAACAATTTTAATACTTTATTATTACCGTATTGCATGCCTAATACTATCGGCACAAATGATTGTGTGGTCTATTATAGCTCAATGAAGTGTTAAAAAGAATATTTCATGATGTCCCCAGTTAATAATTGGCATTCAAGCTGAAGGGTATCGAACGAAAGTGTTATTTAAACCGCTGGGAGATTTACTAAATTTTCGTTTCCTCTTTTAATATGTCGTCATTGTCATGAAATACATGCATGTGAAATAAATTGTTATATTTTGATAAAAGAACATAGATAATAGTCCAAATATCTAACCAACTCCAGATTCTCATTCAGCTTTTGGTTTGGTTTGTTTGGAGTTTAACGCCGCTTTCAACAGCTTTGGTCATATCACGGCGGTCAGTGCACCTACCCATGTTTTCCTGGCTTTCCCACACCAGTACTTACACAACATTCTTTCGAAGCCACTGACTACTTTCTCACATATATCAGAGGTGAAAGGCAATGGAAAACATCGCCCGAAAGAATGTCGCCGCAACCGGGTATAGAACCCGTGACCTCCAGATCACGAGTCAGATACGCTACCAATTGAGCTACCCGGCCGGGCTTCTCATTCAGCTGTTAAATCTTGTATATTTTAAAAGTGTGTGTTTGTAACATGACAAGAACATTTCTCCGGTTATCGTAATTAATTTTGCCAATGTGTGTATATAGAGTATCTGATATATTACTATTCAAGGAATACAAAATTGTAATTTTTTCGCATGTAGCTAATTATTAAAAAACAATTACTGGCACCATACGTAACTGCACTTGCATTATGATTTCAGCACAAATGACTCTGCGATCTATAATGGCACAATAGAGTGTTGAAAAGAATGTTCTGTGAAGTTTGGTGCCCTTATGTAAACAAAAAGTTTGCAGCAAATTTGCCGCAAATTTGCAGCAAATTAGCCGCAAACTTTTTCATTTGCAGCAAGGTTTGCAAGAAGTTCGCAAGACTTCGCGGCTAGCCGTGAAGTTTCCGCGACTTTGCTGCAAATTTGCAGGAAGTTTGCAGCTAGCTGCAAACTTTGCGGAAAGTTTGCAGGAAACTTAATGATAAAATATGTGTTGCAGGAAGTTCGCAAGAAACTTAAATAAAACAATTCATGTCGCAAGAAGTTTGCAGGAAACTTTTATGACAAAATTCGAGTTGCAGGAAGTTTGCAGGAAACTTACTATATTCACCTACACAAAAACATTCATGTCACAGGAAATTTTAATAACTTTTCAAGAAAATTGCAGGAAATTTTAAACATTCATTCAAAATAAACCCCATGTCTGTTTAAAATTAAAATCAGGGCATTTCTGGCTTGTTTTCAAAAGGAACGGAGCTCTCATCAATACTTATCTACCATCTAAGTTTAGTGAAGATCAGATAGTAAATGAAGGCTCTATTGTATTCACAAGCTGTATTATAACAATTTCAAGGGCCATTATCAAGTCTTGCATGACTGGATCTGGATGGTTTCTGAAAGGAACCAAGTTCTCATTGATATTTAAGTACTGTATAATTTTGATTGAGATTCTGTCAAAACTTAGGAGTGGATCATGTTAACAAGCAATTGTTTACGGACGCATGCATGCATGACAGACTTAACACCATGGCATAAGCCCTTCTGGCCTTTGGCCAGTTGAGCTAAAAATTGCTCACTATGTTGAATTTTACTTTTTCCACAAGTCTTCTACAGAATGATATAATGTTCAAATACATTTGCATGTGGGATAGGTTTGAAGAACTTTTTTTTTAATCAACTTAAGTAAAATGCAAATTGTTGTCTCTGGTTTTAAAATTTAAATCTAGAGAAACAATTAAAACAAAATTGTTATAATCACCAAAGACAAGTTATCTTAGAAAAGATTTAAAGGAGATGAATGTTCTGATAATCTTTCATGAAGATTCTAGGCAAAATATAGCCTGTAGAGTGCTAACAATGCAAAATGTTGAAGACAGCCAGTCACTGGACAATAGCTCACCTTGCACTTCATGCACAGGTGAGCTAAAAAAGATTCTATGAATTAAAAGTCAACTCTTTTTTTAAAATAAATCACAGGTGACCCAGTTTTTTTAATTATATAGAAATGAAGAGTTCATTATATAGCTAACAAATATATTGTGACATTCACAATCAAACCATTTTTTGTCATTCAAGTGTATTCACTGTCACTTTCATAATAAAATGTGTGCATGGCCATCAATAATGGGATGTTTTGCCAATTTTGTCGGAATGTTTGTTGGTAATTGTTGTATTCAATGTATCAATACTTGGTACTTCACATCTTGTGTCAGCACAATGGTAACTCACATATTCTGAAAAAAGGAGAGGCATATTTTATTTCAGAACACATAGAGCTAAACATGTGTGTATACTATATATAAGTAACAGTCAACACTATGTTTAACGACATTTTAATAACAAAAATCACACATGAGACTGGTTTACATGAACTGCATATTAAAACTGGTATTGAATGCAAGTACACAAAATAGTTATATCTCTATGCCCTTTTTAGCAAGCACTTACTGAAGTGGCTGTTTAATCAATTGATTTGGGTTTAACACCGTTTTTAACAATTTCTCAGTCATATCACGGCGGCCAGTTCACCTACTCATGTGATCCCTGGTTTTCTCACACCAGTACTCCACACAACATTCTTCCCAAGCAACTGGCTGAGCTTTCCCACACAGACTAAGCCCATTGGTGAAAGACAAATAATGCATGTCACATTGACTTTTGTCAAACGTCGAAAAGAAAGTTGGCCGAGCCGAGATTCAAACTCACAACCCCTGGAGGTTCAGCTTTGTTTAATCAAACAGTGAAACAAAATTAACAAGAGTAATTAGTGATATAGGCCATTCAATAATAAATGAGATTCTAAAAAAATAAATTTGATCAGCAAGTTTGATTGATCAAATATAATGATTTAAAAAATGTTCACAGTTTGGGGTTAATCCGACTCAATTTCTATGAAACATCAACATAAATTATCAAGAAGAAACATTAATCCTCTGCCAGTTTGTGTCTTTTCATATTTGCAGACTTAAAAATATTGGTTTTCAATGTATTTTGGCAAATGTGTTGCTTTTTATCCTGTTTCTTTTCATCCTACAATCTTTAAAACCATATACTATCAATTGCCTAAAGTAGATTTAACATTGAACTTATTTCAGTTATTTGAAGCAAAAAACTAGAGGCCCTTGTCCCCATAGTTCCCTCAAATAAGTGTTACTCTAATTTTAAGCAAAATATTAGTAAACCATAACCAATTAACATATGATATGCATATATCTTGCATACAGATTTGTTGTTGGTTGAAAAGAGGCTAAGGTTAACAAAATAGGCATATTTAAGCATCTGGAAAGCAAATATCATAAGCATTTTAATAATAATTAAACTGATTTCCTCATTTAGAGGAATATGGCCTGCTCTAGAGCATTTACGTTTTATAACTTATGGTTCGTTTTATAACTGTAATGGTCGGGGGAAGTTTGCTTGTTTCATAAAGAAAATATATTTTCTATCCTTTATAATGACCAATGCAGCCACATCTGCAGCATAATGAATTTTGACAACATGTGGCTAAACGAGAATTTACACATCCAGAAATGTTCTCATTTTGCCACAATGTTTTCCACTCTTTTCAGTAATTATACCTACATTTATAAAGCTTTCCGTTGTTTTGACCTAGATACTTTCAAAGTCCTCTGCTGCAGATTTTTTGTATGTTGGAATGGGTTAATCCTTTCCCTCATATAGACGCTTCATGAGGCCTCTGCAGCAGACAGCTTTTTGAAAACATAGTGACAAAAGAAGAAATGGCACAAAATGTGCAACTTCTCCTTTTGCAACAATGTTGTCCACTTTTCGTCATAGGTTATCCATTCAATTATAGAGATTTTCTATGTTTTCATAAAATATGTTCCAAGTCATCTGCTGCTATATTGTCCTATGTGGGAAAGGGTTAAGAGAGGCTAAGGTTAACAAAATAGTCATATTTAAGCATCTTGAAAGCAAATATCATAAGCATGATCCATTGTTGAGGAGTGTTTTTCACACATACAGTCAGCGATTGTCATATCACATTGTAGTTACTGGTATGTGTAACACAACACCATCCCCTTAATGACTAACTTTGGAAGACCCTATGATATGAAATTTGAATTAGCATTAAACTGATTTCCTTATTTAGCCGAATATGACCTGCTCTAGAGCATTTACATTTTTAACTAATGGTCATGTATGTTTCGGGGAAAAAAAGTTTGCTTATTTCATTAAGAAAATACTTTCTATCCTGTATGACCAATGCAGCCACATAATGGCAATTTAAGGTGCATATATATAAATAATATTGTCAGATATACATACCAAAATTCAAATTGCATAAATTTATAAGTAAAGTTTTTACAAACTGACAAGCAGCCTTGTGCTGAACTTGTATGGATAAAATTTGGAATATATATATATATTTGATTTATAAGGGGTTAATGCCGCTTTCAACATTATTTCAGTTATATCACAGCAACAGTTCACTTATCCATGATCACTGGGTAAATTAAACAGTACTGGGCTTGAAAATTTTGACAACATGTGGCTAAACGAGAATTTACACATCCAGAAATGTTCTCATTTTGCCACAATGTTTTCCACTCT
>JAUELF010277554.1:0-10580 GCA_031471495.1 Clinocardium nuttallii | reverse complement strand
ACTGGCCGCCGTGATATGACTGAGAAATTGTTAAAAACGGCGTTAAACCCCAATCAATCAATCAATCAAACCCACATACAACAAACTTGCAGCAGACACCTTCAAGAACATGTAGTCAAAAACAAGGAAAATCTCTATAAATGAAGGTATAAATACTGAAAATCTCTATAAATGAAGGTATAAATACTGAAAATCTCTATAAATGAAGGTATAAATACGAAATCTCTATAAATGAAGGTATAAATACTGGAAATCTCTATAAATGAAGGTATAAATACGAAATCTCTATAAATGAAGGTATAAATACGAAATCTCTATAAATGAAGGTATAAATACTGAAAATCTCTATAAATGAAGGTATAAATACTGAAAATCTCTATACATGAAGGTATAAATACTGAAAAAAGTTGAAATCTGTATGCTTCAGATGTGTTTACAGGTGGGAAAGCGGTAATTAGCCTTTATCCTGAGCTTTGCTAAAATATTAGTAATTTTAAAGCTTCCTTTTTTAACTTAAGTATATTTAATCTTGTTTGGTAATACCAGAGAATACCCATCGAGAATTACAGGAAAACTGTTTCTCTATGATATCTCTATCAGTATATGGATTTGAATTAATTTGTTGTTTTACTTAAGAAAGAGTTTTCTTCTGTGTCCAGATCAGCAATCTGATAAACCTTCCCATGACTTTTCAATACATTGTGTGGAAAAATTAATCAAAATGAATATTTTTCATGATGTTTTCAACTCTAATCAAAATTAAACATGTATATCCAATTGTCAGATGTTGTCAAACTTTCCCACTTACAGATGAAATTTGACACATCTGCAGCAGATGACTTTTGAAAACATTGTGACAAAAGGGGAAATTTCTCATAAAAAGCAATTTCTTCTTTTGTCACAATATCTTATAACTTTTTTTTTTTTTTACTTTCATATATATCATTTTTTTTTATAATTCTGCCTAAGCATCTTCTGCAGATTCAACATATGTGGGTAAGAGGTAAACAAGTGTCATATAAGGTATGAACACAGTTTTAGAAGTTAATTTAGCTCTTTCCCATGTTCAACAATTCCCGCATCAGACAACTTTGAAAATGTCTAGGAAAAATACGAAAATTCTATTGAAAATAAATAAGCAAAATGTGAAATTGCTCATCATGATCAATTTCACCATTTTCAACTTGGTTTTCGTATGTAGTTGAGCTCTAGAAAAGGGGCATATAATTATAAACTCCTTATTTAACCCTATGATCCTTTTATGTGGGTGCTCAAAAGAATCGTCTCAATGAAAATATTCTTTTGAGTCCCTCTATCACAAGGTTTAGTTGGATAATGCGAAAGATATTGTTGGGAAAGGAGCTGTTCACTGCCCCTTATATCTATACCTCTGGGTAAACTGTATTTACTTTTCTTTCAGGCATCGATTGTTCAGAGAACATTGTGTCTGTGTTAATGGGAACTATATAAAAGATTTGACCATATTAGGAAGGGACCTTAGTAAAACTATTATTGTAGATAATTCTCCACAGGCGTTTGGATATCAGGTAGGTCATTGTTGTCTTCATGGGCGGTACTAAAACTACTATAGGAAAATGAACACAGACTCAAATTAATATCTCCCCTGCAAAGCCATGCAATCTGATTAATATTTACAATGTAAGAACTTGCTACGGAATTTGATTGGTTGGTGTTTGTCGCCCTTTTTCAACAAGTGTTCATACGACAGTCTTTCGAATGAATTGTCTACTTTTTGTGTCAACCTGCGTAGCATGGTAGGCACTTTAGGATTACTTTTTTTTTGTCAGGCATCTGTCTGTCCGTCACACTTTTTTGTCACACTTTCAATGAGCAGGTTGCACACGTGCTCCGTGGAGCACTCCATTCTAGTTTTATGTTAAAGAGGTGAAAGACAAGTGATGCTTGTCGCATTGATATTTGTCAAATGTTGGAATGTTGGTCGAGCTTGGGTTTGAGAACCCCTGGTGCTACAGGAACATCGACCTTTGTAGGATATTTTTGACGAGTGAAGAGAAATATCTACCCCACATATCTCAATGCTATCTGAAAGGGACAGATTTTCTTTTTCTTGTGTTGATTTCCTTTGCAGGTTGATTCATAGGGATCGGATCGCCTGTGTTATGTTTTTCTTGATTGATTGATTGATTACACATGACCTATGTCTATATTGGGCGATTTTTAGAGCAGTTTGATGACCTGTCAGTACAGCGGTTTTTGTGGTCATTTTGGGAATATGACCTGTACCCATGGAATTGTGAATATTTGCGTCTTTTTTGGGGCAAAATTGTGAACTTTTCCATAAATAATATGCTTCTACGGTACCTGGATATTAAAACTGGATTATATATCTCTATGAATAAACACTTGCATGTAAGGGGAAAAACAGTTGTGTTGATATAATTTTTACTTGTTTCCTCTTTTTTCTTTCTATTTGTTTTTAAACTTCTTATTGGGATTTTTGATTAGGGAAAAAGCACTCTTTTGCCATTGAGAACACGACCGATCACCGGCTACTTCGGACTTATACTTTTATCTTCATATCTTTGCATAGATGTTTTAAAAGTCAAGTGCAGATTTGCTGTATGTGGGAATGGGTTAAATCTTGTTAATTGACAGTTTTAGGTCATTCACATTTTTAACTGCATCATAGGATAACTTTTTTTTTATAGCTTGTCTGGTATTGTCAGTCATCACAAAACTTTAACCTTACCTCATAAGTCAAAAACTGTTTAATATTTTTAAATGAAACTTTGTACACATGTCTATACCAAGTCACATAACTCTGGCTGTAATAATTAATCAGTTATGCCCCTTTTTCAACTTTTTAAAAAAACACGGATGAGCATTGGCATTATCTCTGCAGGTTTCTTGTTAGCTACATATTGCGATATCCATGTTTCTATTTTTAGCCACCATTATGAGATGCCAATATTTCTATTTTCAGCTACACAATGGGATACCCATAGAGAGTTGGTTTGTGGATCCAAATGACCGAGAGTTGTTAAATATGTTACCATTTCTAGAGAGTCTAATAACGCTGGTAAGTATTTCCTTTTCCATCATACAACAATTCTGCAGCAGATTGAGTCCTGGTCAGATAAGACGAAAGACTGCTAAAATGGTAGGAATTGCTCATCTCCTTAGATTTCATGGCTATACATAGGTCCAGATAAGGAGGCGTATACAGCTCTTTTTCCCCACAATATTCCCTTATCATCCAACCAAACCCTATGATGTGGGTACTCAAAAGAATCTTCTCAATGAAATGATTCTTTTGAGTACCCACAACATAGGGTTAAAAGGTCAAACAAGGATTTTAGAACATTCAAAACGCCCTTATCAAGAGCTCAGGGGATATAATTATGGCTGTTCCAACTGTGTCTGGATACATAAATTAATACCAGAAGTATGGAAATACCCTGTCGTACAACTCGTATATTAAACTGAAAAACTGTTGGAAATGGCATAAAAAGCCAACCTAATTAATTTAATTAATCAAATTCTTTTCGAATGAGATGTTTAAGAACTTTTCAAAAGTCAAGAACTGAAATACTTTTTTTGCAATAGATCTGAGTTTACCCTTGCACTAGCCAATCAAATTGTCGTCTATAAAATCTTAACATATAAACAGGGGAGATAACAAAACAGTGATGGCCAAGTGTTCAGATTTTGTAGTTGCTGTTTTCATAGCAGAACATGTCCTTGATTGTATCTGTAAAGTTCATTGGACATTAAAACGAGTTTATAAATATTAAGGATTAATTCAAAAAGACCAGAGTTGTCAGATCCCAATATACGCTCAGTGAAGTTTTTTAGTTTGATTTTTATGAGATTGTGTTGAATTAGAGGTTAAATCCAAGCATTCAAGTTTTAACTGTTTGTATATTTCAGAATGAAGACGTTCGTCCCCATATAAGGGAGAAGTACAAGTTACATTTACTACTGCCGCCATAAATATCAACATTATCGTTACCCCAGCCAACTCCGTCTCTCGTTAAACCATTGTATTCTTCTCAGCTACTACCAGTAGCATGTTTTTTATCTTATGTTACCATAAAGAGTATGGACAGTATTTTCTAGCGTCATCAGGATAGGGGGACCGATAGAGTTGATACAGCTATGCATTGAAACCTGTGTTTAAAGACTATCCTTTGGAAGTGAAAAATGATACAAATATACAGTAAAACCTGTTTTTAAAGACCATCCTTGGGAAGTGAAAATGATATAAATATACAGTAAAACCTGTTTTTAAAGACCACCCTTGGGAAGTGAAAAATGATATAACTATACAGTAAAACCTGTTTTTAAAGACCATCATTGGGAAGTGAAAATGATATAAATATACAGTAAAACCTGTTTTTAAAGACCACCCTTGGGAAGTGAAAAATCTGATCCATGTTCACAGTTGGTCAGAGGTCTAGATAAGGGATGTTTTGCATGTTCTAAACTCCTTATTTTGACCCTCTAACCCTGGGTTGTGGGTTCTAAAAAAATTGTCTCAGTGAGACGATTATTTTGAGTTAACACAACATAGGGTTTACTTCAATATACAAGAGAAACATTTTTGGAAAAAGAGCTGAATACCACTCCGTATCTGGACCTCTCTGGTTCGTATCTAACTGAAGGGTCATTTACTTAAAGTATGGTCACTCTATCGCCATTCTAAGGTGGTCTATTTTACACAGGTTCGACCGTAGCTGAACGTCTAGACAAACACTGGCATACATGTGTGTGACTTCTTGTTTTAATTATCTTATCTGCAATTTTAGCAGATTTATTGAAGATAAGGAAGAATGGGTGTTTACCACTTTTTGTCATAGGTTATCTATTCAATTACAGAGATTTTCTAGTTTTTGACAAAATATGTTCAAAAACGTCTTGTTACAGAATTGTTGATGAAGGAAAGGGTTAACTGCTTTCCACATACAACATAATCGTCAGCAGACAACTTTTAGGGTATCAAGGCAAAACTATCAAATATCTTTATAAAAAGAACTATAATTTTATTTAGAGTTGCAAACATTGTGGAAAAAGGAGATATAGCTTAGATCAATGTCTTCTTTGTCACAATGTTTTCAAATGTTGTCTTGAAGGAGGGTCTTCAAAATGCATCTGTAAGTGGGAAAAAGATAATATTGTGCATTCTATGCAAAGTATTGATTGATTGATTGATTGATTATTTCGTTCCCAAACAGACATCCTTAGCCAGATCGTGTCTGTAGCCTGTAAGCCAGGGAGATACTTTGGGGTCACTTTCTCCGTTGTCTTGCTATGCATTGATTTTTCGTTACTATGTTTCTGTTTCATATTCGTTTGAGGTATTCCCCTTTATGTTTTGTATTGTCCGGCCATTTTTCTCACATACTATCCAACTGACTTCAGACGACGCATGTTATCTATGGAATGTTTTGCTTTTATCTTTTATTTGAATATTTGAAATATTTTTAACCAGGAAGTGGTTATTTCCCAATCATTAATGCGTGTTTTATCCATGACGATTAACTGGCATATTACCTGTGTCATTCATGGGAAATTGCATGTGGCGCTTGTTACTACTATACTTACGCATATTTATGTGTCACATTGAAAAAAAGGGAAGATAAGGTTACTCATGAATATTATTTGAAAATAGATTATAGTTTCTTTTTAGATCGCCTTAGTTGATGGCTGCTTGTTTTGATAGTCCTTCTTTCAAAATTGTTCAGTTTTCATGCCTTATTGCAAACAAATGTCCCATACTAATGAAGTGTACTATATCCACCCCTTGCAGTTCCATTCCCCCTATTGATTAAATTTACCCGATATAAGCATATGCCAACAAACTTTATGTTGTGAGAATTTAAAAAAAAGATTTTATCTTGGAAGTTTTACAACTTTTTTGAAGTACCTACAATCAAGGGTATTAGAGCGATATTATGGGGCAAATACACATGTGCATCTGTTCAATCATTAATGCCAATAAGTTTTACTGAAACACGGCTCATTTTTATGAGATATTTCTTTGTGGAGAACGATATAGATTAAACCAAAATGTAAGGATGCAATATGTTTAATTGTTGATGAATGCATTTTGTGAAAATGACTTTTTTTGTCTTTTTTTCCATCGCTTATTGCAGATTTTTTTCTTTATTTTTTAAAAAAATGCAGACAACTCGTTCATATATCTGTTGTCCTAAAACACCTGCCTGCATGTATATTATTTTTGACACATCTACAGCAGACGACTTTTGAAAACATGGTGACAAAATATCGCTTGAAATGAGGCTATTTCTCCATTTGACATTATCCAATAATTATCCTTAAAATTATAGATTTTCCATAATTTCCTTCAAAGTCGTCTGCTGCAGATTGTTTGTATGGTAAAGTGTTAAATCATGTTTTGAATCATATTTGTTTTAAATCATTTTTCGTTTTCTTTTGCCAACATTATTTGTAAGGCAGCTTATAATTGTGAAAAGGTTTTTTTTAATAATTGTCATTATAAATTGGAGTGTGAAAAAATACCATTTTCATAAGATATACATAATTTTTATGCAGGTAAAAGGATAACTTTTAATTGTGTTCTTTAGTTTTTAAGAAAAATCATGTTATGTAACAAAAAGCAGCAAACCTTTTCATTACTCTGTTATCATCTGTTTGTGTATGCAGTGTTGTCGGGCCGACATATAGGGATAGTTTCTCCTTCATGTGTTCTGTCTATCATGTTTTAACATCTTTCCCACTTTGAAGGCGTCTTTATGTGGAAAAAGAGTAAACGTTAACATACTGACCTTCTTGCAGTTGGCATTTGTTGTCAGAATGTTAGGTTCTTTGAGCGGAAATGGATCATGCCAGTTAACAAAGGCAATGAAGGCATGTACTATGATTTATGTTTGCAGCATACAATTTTAACCCTTTCACGTATACAACAAATCTGTAGCATATGACTTGAATAAACATCTGGACAAAACTGAAGGTGAAATTTGTCGAAAATTTATTGTAGCAGTCTTCTCAAAAGTCATCTACTGCAGAGGCACCAGAACACATGTCCATGAGGGAAATGGTTAAAACAGAGCAATTACCATTTTGAGAAAAGGAGTAATTGTATATACGAATTCCCCCTTTAACAATCATTTCTAAATCCATATTTGATAGACGTTAAATGTATCTATGCCAGGGGAAAGGTTGAAGGCGTTAAATCCAACTGTTAACTCTATATAGGGCTATTTTACTAGAATCTTTATTGCGTATACATGTATGTGTATATTTGAATCATATTTAAACCATTTCGTGTGTCATAAATTTGAGAAAAGTCTGTGAGAAAACAAGAATAATTTTGATTGAGATTGTTAATAATTTTTATTATATTTGTATGTTGCCTGCTTTGGAAGGGTATCCTTGGTGATCTCTTCACCATTGAGTGTTTGTCTGTCAAGCAATCTGACATACTTTGACTTGGTTAGGATTATCCTTGGTGATCTCTTCACCATTGAGTGTTTGTATGTCAAGCAATCTGACATACTTTGACTTGGTTAGGATTATCCTTGGTGATCTCTTCACAATTGAGTGTTTGTCTGTCAAGCAATCCGCCATATGTTGACTTGGTTAGGGAAATTTAATATTGGCAGGCAAAACATTCATTTTGTTTCTTCATATACATGTACTTTTTGACAACGGCAGTATAACATTCAAAGTCAGACATGACACTTTTGTCATTCATTTTGCCCTTTTTAACCCTTTCCCTCATACCACAATTCTGCAGCAGACGACTTTGAACATATTTTGTAAAATAAATAGAAAATCTCTATAATTGAATGATATAACCTATGAAAAAGTGGAAAACATTGTGGCAAAACGAGAAATTGCATGTTTTTCAAAAAGTCGTCTGCTGCAGAGGCGTCAGAAAGCGTCTTAATGAGAGAAAGGGTTAATAATCAGCTTATTATGTCTAGGAAAAATCCTAGTTCTCAAAAATCATTTTCGTAAACATGTAACATTCTAACATGTAAACCCATTCGATCGTCACCGTTGTATATGTTAAGGTAAGAAAACTGATCTCACATGTGTATTAAACCAGTAAATTTGTTGTAATAATTTGATGTAAAAATCCTCTGTTCAGGGGGGTCTTAATGAGGAGGCGTGGCATATTCTTGGTCGGCAAACTTATTTGACCAGAAAACTCAGTGTTGTGGGTACTCAAAATGATCGTCTCAGCAAGAGAAGTACAAAGTGTACCCTCATCCTAGAGATTAACCATTTCCCACATACAGCACATTTGCAGGAGGTGTCTGAAACCGTTTACACAAATGTGCTGAACATTTCTTTAAATGAAAGTGTAATAAATTTTAAATGAAAAGAGTTAAAAACATTGACAAATGCTCCCTTCTGCAGACGTGTTAAAGTGCATCTGAAAATGGGAGAGAGTTTATTTGTTGAAAAGTGTGATAATGAAGGAAAAGTAGCTGTTTTACGCCTCCTTATTTGGACCTCAGCTGTGTTAGATCATCTTTTTGTCAACCATGACACATACTTCCATCCCTAAACTGCTGTGTTTAATAAATAAAACCTTCCAAAGTCAAAACCCTGTTCAACCCTTTCCCACATGCGACAAATCTGTTCCAGGAAACTTTGAAACCATTTACACTAAAATAATTTATAAAAAAATGTCTATAAGGGAATGCATTAATAATTCAACAGAGAATAGAAGTGTGGCCATAGGGAAAACTACTCATTATGAACAATTTCTCCTTTTGCAACTGTTTTCACAAGAGTTGTCTGTAGCAGTTGTTTCAAAACTGTCTCTGCATATGGGAAAAGGTTAAACGTCTTCCAAAAAACATTGTGTGTAAAGAACTCAGCTTCATATGATCATAGGTGATTGCTGGATACACTATATGATTTCATGAGGAATGCTTAACTATTTCATTGTTTCAACTTATCCATGTTCTCCTTTTTTACACAGCTTCCCTGATACAGGGACCTATATTAACCCTTTCCCTCATATAGATGCTTTCTGAAGCCTCTGCAGCAGACAGCTTTTTGAAAACATAGTGACAAAAGAAGAAATTGCACGTTTTGTCGTTTCAACTTTTTGTCACAGGTTATCCATTCAATTATGGAGATTTTCTATGTTTTGACAACATACGTTCAAAGTCGTCTGCTGCAGAATTGTTGTATGAGGGAAAGGGTTAACCAAAAGTGTGAAACATCGGGAACTCGGAGCCAGAGGTAATGTCCTTTTCCATTACAACAGAGGTATTCCAAATATGACAATAGATATGATAGATATAGCCCAGGAGAAAAAGGGCTCAAAGAGAGAGTTAACCCTTTCCAACATACAACAAATCTGCAGCAAAATAGACTTTAAAACATCTAGGTAAAACATGAAAAATCCCATATAGATTTAAAGTTTAATTATTAAATAGAGTTGAAAACATTGTGAAAAAAGGGGAAATTCACCTTTTGTTACAATGTTTTCAAAAGTCATCTGCTGCAGAGGCGTCAGAAAGCGTCTATAATTTATGAGGAAAGTTAATTTCTCTCTTTGTGATGACCCTTATGTTTGGTGAATTTTTAAACCCTTTCCAACATTGAACAAAATCTGCAGCAGACAACTTTGTAAACATTAAGGCAAAAATATTGAAACAAAAGTATAACTATTGGTGATAGTTGAAAACATAGCGGCAAAAGTAGAAACTGCGCTCATTAGTCGTCCGTGGTAGATGTGTCAAATTGGGTCCGCAGGAGGGAAAGGGTTTAATAAAATATATGACTCTAAAATATATAAAGCTCTGTTGAAATATGGCATTAACCCTTTTCCACAAACAGACGCTTTCTGTAGCAGACTAAACATTCGTTCCGACGTTTGATAAAAGTCATTGTGACTTTAAAGCGTCATAAATTTGTCTTCCACAAATTTGTCTTTGGGTTCACAGTCTATTTGGAAAAGCAGCCAGTTGCTTGGAAAGAATGTTATTCGGAGTACTTGTGTGATTAACCCTTTCCCTCATATAGACACTTAAATCTGACGCCTCTGCAGCAGACAACTTTTTCAAAACATAGTGACAAAAGAAGAAATTGCACAAAACGTGGAATTTCTCCTTTTGACACAATATTTTCCCACTTTTAGTCATTATAAGGTCATCCATTTAATTAAAGAGATTTTCCATTTTTTGACAAAATATGTTTAAAGTTGTCTCCTGCATAATTGTCGTATAAGGGAAAGGGTTAAACAAAGAAATACATGAGTAGGCTATAACTGGCCACCACTTATGACTGAAAAATTGTTAGAAACAGCGTTAAACCCTTTTCAACCTGTAGCAGTGACTAGCAGACAAATTGAAAACATTGTGGCAAAAGGAGAAATTTCTCATTATGGGCAATTTCCTCTCTTGCCTGAATGTTTTCAACTTTATTCATTAAAGTATTGACTTTCTGAAGATATTTTTGAATTTTCCTTGTCTTGCTCAGATTTGAATTTCATTTATAAAGATTTTCGTTAGCTGCAGATTTATTGAATGTGCAAAAGGGTTGACAGCTATTTTTGAAAGTTGATAGCACAGATTGTTGAAATGATGTTG
>JAUELF010277543.1:0-10580 GCA_031471495.1 Clinocardium nuttallii | reverse complement strand
CATGTTGAAACTTTGTTAGAATGTTTGTCTTAGTGATATCTAGGCCATGTTTGAAACTGGGTCATGTTCGGTCAAAACCTAGGTCGCTAGGTAAAATCTAAGGAATATCACTTGTTTTTATTTTCATATCTTTAATAGTTTTTGAGTTTTACTTGCTACAAACGTTGGCTTGGGTGATATTCTAATATACAATTAAGTTACTTATCTCTCTTATCTACGTCCCTGCTTTCTACATTATAATTGTGTAAAAACTGGGGGAAAAAAAATAAAATTTTGAAACATCAACCAGCTTTTGTCTTATCTAAATCATATTATAATATTTGCCCCTTTACTGGATATAATATATATTATAGCAAATTCTCCTTCTCCATTTATATTTTCAAAGCAGGGATCTAAGGGCCATATATTCGGATCACTGTCTGTTGTCTTCTATAAATGCCATTAAGTTAAAGCTTTAAACAATCTTCACATACAACAAATCTGCAGCAGATTAAAGAAAAAAGTTGAAAATATTTTGGCAAAAGGAAAAATTTCTCATTGTGAGAAAATTTTCCCTTTGTCACAATGTTTTCAATGCTTTCAAAAGTCATCATCACTTTCACTATCATCATTTTGCTCAACAGTAATATGCAGCCCCCTTGTAAGCCTGGTTATTATTTGGTTCAGTCTTTCTTTCATGGGTGGTTTTTGTTCTGCACTGACCGGAACAGATTTTATATTTGTGAAACCTGGACATTTTCTTCCTGGTGTGAAGTGAAAAGGTCTAAGTTTACGCAATGTTTTTGCAACTAACTCTTTATCAGATTCATTCAGAGGTTTACTATGGTGTCCACTTTTGGGTTTGATAAAACAACTTTTATCAAATTTTGAGCATATTGCTGAAATAGTGTCGGCAGCACCGGTGACACGCTGGATAGACTTTTCACTTTTGTTAGCACCAAGAGATTTGATAAGGGCCTTTTGATTACATACTGAGTGTTCCTGTGTCAAGTCACTTTCTACATTTCGCCCTATTCCACCTTTAATGTTCACATATGACCCTTCAAGTACCCGCACACGCTGAAGAGGAGATAGAAAGTACTTGCAATTTAGCACATAATCCATATTTTCGACCAAATATTTACTAAGCTTAGAATGCGAGTAGAAAAAAGGCAGTGAATACTGGCAGTTAAGGATTGTCCTGTTTAAATCCCCTTCTTTTGCTGTGTCATGTAATTCAGCAATATGCAAGTACCAATGACACAACTGTGTTGAATAATTGTACAGCTCATCTGGTTCTGATGTGGTAGCTTTTACTGATTTCAGATGAATACGCTGTCCATCTGGTTTCACCAGGTAAACTTCCTTGTGTGCTTCCATGCTGGGTCTTTTTTTAATTTTTTCTGGACAGTCCACCATACCATATCCATAGTGTGTCATAAAATCTTGGATCATTTCCATCAAGTTATGCTTTCGCTCATCTTCTGGTTTATCTGCCAGACCAACTAGCAAAGGATGCTGTGGTTCACTTGTATGGGATTCCATATGAAAAAATTCTAAAAACTGCTCCACAACCATACATTCTCCTACCATCATTATTAATTCAAAATGTGGCTGAAATCTCCCCTTTACCTTTCCATTAACGTCAGTTCTGTGTAGAATTGTCTTAAAGTGGTTCAGTGTACCAGGACTGCATTCCTGTCGAAACAAGGTCTTGTAGCATTTCTAAGAAAAAAAAACCATAAAAGTTATCAGTATGTGTATTAACTATTAAGCTTTCAAGTATACACATTCACTACATGCTTTTTATGACGGACCCATTTTTAGCTCTACTGGCCAAATGTCTTTTGTCGTGGCGATTCGTCCGGCGTCCGTGCATCCGTACAACAATTTGTCGTTAACACGATACAGTCTTTATTTTTTATTGTATCTCAATCAAACTTATACAGTAGTAAGACATCCATGAGAGCTTGGTTCCTTTCTTAAACTAGCCAGATCCGCCCATGCATGACTGGACTAATAATGGCCCTTGAAATTGTCGAAATTGCTATAATAAAGCTTAATTGTTAACACAATACTGTCTTTATTTTTGATTGTCACAATAACACCTTCAAGATCCATGCCAGTAGAGCATATATAAAAATGTCTTATTAAAAAACATTGACAACTTATGTTTCACTTGCAAACAGTTTTGTACAAATTACTTTTATGACATATACATGTATATGTTTTTTTTTATCTTTCACATGCTACTGAATATATTAAGTAAAACCAACCTCAAGGAAATCTTGCTTAGAATGCCACATTTCACATACAATGGGATACAAGTCATCAAATCGTTTTTCTGGTGTGACAGATAAAGTTCTCAAAGTTTTAACTGGTCCCCACCAACAGGCACGCCATACTTTCTGAGTATGTCAGTATTACCTAAAAAATAAGTTCAGTAAAGTTTGTTAACATGGATTCACAAGGTAGGCTGTAGCAAAACAAACTTTATCCCTTTCCCTGATACAACAAAACTGCACCAGACTATTTGAAAACGTCTGGGCCAAATGTTGAAAGTCTCACATAAAAAAATGAGAAATTGCTAGTTTGGAGCAATTTCTTCTTTTGTCACAACGTTTTCAGAAGTCGTCTACAGCAGAGACATCAGAAAGCATCTATATCAGGGAAAGGGTTCATGTAGACTTAATAATCGATGCATTCAATGGAAGGCAATAATTTATTTAACAAAAATATGACAATCCTCTATAAATTAAAGTTTAATCGTTTTGAACAATTTCTCCTTTTGTCACTATGTTTTTAAAAGTAGTCTGCTGAAGAGGCATAAGAAAGCATCTATATCAGGGAAAGGGGAAGTTGATATACTTGTATGCATGCCTACATTGGTGGGTGCATGGGTGTCTGAGTTGGAGAAAATAACATAATTTACCAAATGCTCTAGTATAAAGGCTAATCAGCTTCTGTTCATAGGTGTCCATGATGGCCAAACAGTCTTCATGTTTGCATTCATTCTTCATCATGATCTGTAGTGGATATACAGTAGACTTTTTTGACATTTTCTGACTGAATTCATGAGGCAAATGATCAGGTACCAGCTTCCTGTACTGTTCAAAAGCAGGTACTTTACAAAGGATTCTAGCCAGTAGCACACTGTACGCTTCTAAAAACTTTGCCTTTTCAATTTCAGTCATGATGAAGCTTTCACATTTCAATTCTGTGATGTCAATATTTGGGACAGAAGTACTCATATCAACAGACGCAACTCTGCTGAATATGATATTACTGGTGAACATGTGTAGGTCTTTGTTTCTTCTCTCTTTACTTAGGTGTGAGGTCTTGACATATACATCCAAGTTGTCTCCTGCAATCATATAAATCTAAAGTTTATATATATTGCACATTTTCATGTGTTACCCCTTTCCCTCATTCGACAATTTTGCAGCAGACGACGTTATAACATATTTTGTCAAAAGATAGAAAATATCTTTAATTGAATGGATAACTTATGACTAAAAGTGGAAAACATTGTGTCAAAAGGTAAAATTGCACGTTTTGTGCAATTTCTCCTTTTGTCACTATGTTTTCAAAAAGCCGTCTGCTGCTATTGCGTTAAAATGCGTCTGCAGGTGGGAAAGGGTTAATGAAGTTCATATATTAAACTTATAAACTGAAATAAAATACAATAAATAAGATGGTGAATTCAAAGATCACAGCAAATTTAGGAAAACATACACAATTTTATTTACATAAAGAAGCGGCCTTGTTTATTTGTAGCATGTATGCAAGATATGGTAAGAATTTTAGTCATTACTGTGAAAATAAATCTGTAGTCCAAATCCAAGACTTGTAAACAAGTAATTCCGTGTTATATTTTGATGCAATAGCAGCAGACGACTTTTGAAAACATTTTCGCCAAAGGTGAAATCGCCAATTATGATCAATTTCTCTTTTGACCACAATGTGTTCAACTTTACTTAGCAATTAAGCTAGCTCTTATGGTGATTTTTTTCAGGTTTATATCACTTTGTTTTTAATGTTGTCTGCTGCGGAATTGTTGTATGTGGGAAAGGGTTAAACATATTTTATGGATTCATGACTTTGTTTAATTGATACATGAAATTAACTTACTCCACTTAGGAACTTAAGTCTTATTTTCATGCCCACAAATTTTAACTCACTGAACAACATTAATATTTGTTTGGCACATACTTTTAGTACTTTCTTCTCTTCCCATCATACTATGAACACAGAAAGTCTTACCAGTAATTTTTATCAATGGGTTTTGTTTCAAGTTGTCAGTAATGAGCTTTTGAGACACTGTATGAATGTTGTCCTGCAGGTTCACTCTAGCAGTCCATGATAGCATAAGTCCAAGATGGTTGAACCTTGTTTGTGCCTGAAATTGACAAGAATCATATTGAAGTTAATTGTATAGTTATTAAATACTCTTAATACATGTTCATACTGATGTTCAGTAAAAAATATTAATCATGTTTGCCCTCACTAACAGATCAAGAAACTGTATATGAATCTAAAATACTGTAAATTGATTTATCCTTGCAAAATAAATAAATATAGGAACTTGCACATTTTTAACAGCTTACATAGATTTCAAGTCTTGTGTAATAAAGTTAATGTAAAATTTACTATCAGATACATACATTTGACTTGAAAGCCTTCACTTCAAACAGATTTTTAGTTAAGATTATTACTTTATACTTATTCATTTTAGCTTGTTGCTACTCAAGTCAATCTCAAATCTGCTTCCTGGAAACACTAATACTGGTGTTATATTAGGAGGTACTGTAGTGCTAGTCTATAGAATTTGAATAGTGCTTATTATGTGTATAATTATAATGTTGCTATTTTGAAAGAGTCAAATGCCTAAAAGACAGTAAAACAGTTTTACCACCCTGTTGAACTGTTCATTTCATTCTAAATCTATGTTACTTACTTATGTGTCTGTTTTCTCAGCATGGCTAAGACCATGACCCTCCAAAAACAGGTGGGTAGATTGGTTATGATATTGAAACTGGAAGAAAACTGAAATAATGAACAGCATTAAGCAAAATTTTAATAAACTCTTTCCCTCATACAACAAATCTGCAGTGGATGACTTTTAAATCATCCAGGCAAACATAAATATGCTCATTCTCTATTAATGAAAATTGTACTGAATACAGGTTAAAACATTGTTGCAAAAGGAGAAATTGCTTGTTTTGAGCAAATTCTTCTTTTGTCACAATGTTTTCAAAATTCGTCTGCTGCAAAGGCGTCTATTTCAGGAAAAATATAAAAACAGGAGCAATCCGAAAAATAAAATGTAACTAAAAATTAAACAGTTCAATAACAAACATGCCAGGTTACATGGTCCTTTCCAATTATTGTATAGTTTTATCATATTTGTTTTAATATTAAGTGTAAACATACATGTGCATTTTACATCGATCTAAATAATATTTGATTTTTTTCTGTTAGATAGCTTTGAAAATAAAATTTCAATCTGGTCTTTATTCATGACAATTATGCTGAAATAATAGTATGTATCATAACCTGGCACATTTTGCAAATGTATGACAACAAGTTCTTATAAATCAATGAACTCCGTGAATCAAACATGGATATCTGATGATTATTCATACATAGCTTTACATATTTTTTGTCTATTTAATATATATGTCATCTGACAAACTGCATGTGATTTCATAAAAATATCAATATGTATCCACATTGTAATGGCTTAATGGGCTTTATTAAAAAAAAGTATAATTTTCTTCCATGAATTGTTTTTGTAAGAAAATCTTTATCATTTATCTATATATCTATAATCATATTGCCAAATAAGAGATAAAACAAAATATCCTATAAATGGAGGTTTCATTAAAATTAATTGATATTTATATAATGCTATTATCATATACTGTAAAAGATTGATAACATAAATATAAATTTATGAACAATAGAATTCAAACTAAACAACATGCATTGCTTCTACTTACTCTCTCGTCTAAGCCACCCCTAATGGCAATGACACTTGTCAATCTATGGTATGCAGACAAGTTGTCATACTTGTGCTTCATGAGAATGCTGTATGCAGAGGCAAGAACTGGAATAATGGAGGCTTTCACCTGCCCATTAGCTGGTACTGCTACAGATAACATAACCTTCAGCAGAAAAGGAACCCTGAAATATGACATGTATTGTATTTGTATTTGTAATGATCAAAACATACATTCTTCATGAAAAACATACACATACTCATCCTTAGTAATGACCAGCCTAACATTATTAGGAAGAAAAAAAGAAGAAGTAAAATAGTTGATTAAAGTTTTTATAAGTGGACAGACAAGAGAAGTATACCACAGCTCCTTGGTGTTTAAATGGTTATCATCATCAGAGACATTTATATCTCTCTTAAGCATTGATCAATTTCCTGTAGCCTATTTCTATTTTGTCAGTATGGCAATGAGGCTTTAAGTAATTAATATGTGCTCCAATTCATTATAAATAAATGACTGAGAAACTTTTGATTAACATTACAGTAATTAGTAGTCAAACATATCTTTTCTTCATTTAAGAAAATATATATTCTTACCTCTGAATCATCTCATCAATTATTTCATCCAGTAAATGAGCTGCATTATCTTCCAGCTTGTTGATATCCCTGTATTTATACAGTACGGACCCAAAAATAGCAGTTCTTGAAGTCAAAGTTGATGCCTTAATTCTTAGGTCTTGAAGCGCAGACCTTTCTTCATTCTCATGCTGCTGGTCATCTTTTAAGTGGTGTATAAGTTGACTAAAAATAGTTTCCAATGAACTAATTACTGGATTAGTGTCCCGCCCTTTAGGAGGAAGCGGTTGGCTGTATCCATGATCTACGCAAGGTTTCCAAGAATTTTCTAGCTCTATAGTTTCATCAACAGATTCATCAAAGCTAATAACACTAGGTGAATTGTCATCTGTAACGCTTACATTTTTCTTTGGAGACTCGAGTCGTAATTGTTTTCTTGACTTGGAAATAGGTGCACAGGACTGAATGTGGGTGGACTTAGGCGTCAATGGAGATAGGGCACATCTCTTCACTCTTTCCGAACCTCCCGCAACGTATTTCACTGCAGACGTTCTAAGCTGAACTATAAAGGCATATGTCTGTGTAATTGTAGAATAGCAGTTTCGGCAAACACACGTATCTATTCCAGACAGCGTTGACAATAACGATACATCGTCTAACAACGTTCTTAGTTTGTTACAAAACCCATCTGACCGCGCTTTTCTACTATTCAATTTATAGCATCTGGAATTACTTATGCAACACGCAAAACATATTTCAGCTGTGGTTTTTAATGGTGTAGTAGCCATTCTGTTCTGTTCTGTTGTTATGGTAAACATTGAGTTAAGCTGGTTCGCGACTGACTATTATCCTCATGGAGTTTATGAGGCCGTTAGATGAGTAGTCAGCCGAGGACCAGCTTAACAATGAGTCATCGATAATCTCCTTTTCAGAGAGTATCTGTGGAAAAATGCGTCACGTGACCGAAAGTAGTCCGAGCCCACGACAGAGGTTAATGTAATGATAGCCGATAGTGTAAGAGAGTGGCTTGTTGTTTGTAATCACGTACACTTTTCAGGAAATGACGTCAAAACGTCAGTTACGCGGCAAACGAAATTGCGGCAAAATTTGAAATTGTTGGAGCTTAATATTTAAATGGGATCGATGTGCTAGGTTATATAATCAGCTCATTAAAATGGCGTGTCCCGAGTAGCGATACATGCGTTGCTATGGAAGCCAATATTGCATACATTAATAAAGAAATGTTTGTTTTTATTCATTTATTTACTCGAAACATATTTTTATTCAAATAAAATAGAAAATTAACTAATTATATGTCGTATTTAGTTTTTTTTAGAGAAAGTCTACGGACTTATCGAACAACCCTCGCATGTAAAAATAAATGGGACTATTTTGTGTAAACTAATCTTTAATTGCTTGTATCCCCGCAATAACAACTTGATCGGCGTAATGTAAATTATTTAATATGACCGTAACTTCAATGAATATCTCTTGTTTTATTCCTTACACTGAGACAACGAAAATAGATGCGTCGGCAAAGAAATAAAGGTACATTTGATATGCGTGCTTATGATGGAATGATGAAAAAAGTAGGAAGTGCTTGATATGGATTGGTTTGTGTAACATGTCAGTGTGATATCAGTAGAAAATGTTGAAAGTGGCGTAAAACACCAACCAATGAATAAATTACAAAAAAACATGCCTTGTAATTGTGTAGACAAACAAAAACACTGTTAAAACATGGTTTTCAAATTGTCCCACAGATATACTGCACGTGTGTAAACGCCTTTTAAAAATGAATGACGTCATTCTTCATTTGTAGTTGTCTGCATTATATGGACTTTATTATTTTTGCTCTTTGTACATATGTTCTAAATGCTATCAGATGCTCTGTAATGTTCTCTGTACAAATAACTCATGCTACGATTATACTATGATCCAGGCGGCCACGGCAGCCCAGTTTGCCGGAAAGGTAGTGCGCCGTAGGACTTTGGTTATGTTTTCTTCTGTATTCAAGTCATGTTACGTCTTGGCACGGTCTATCACGGTATCCGATATCACGAGGGGGAAGGGGCTGAGCGCCAAGACGCAATACAGTTAGGCCCGAGGTCTACCACGGATGTCAGTACGTTCCCTCCCGGCCCGTCACGTTGTGATTAGGTCTCTCACGTTCCGCACGTCCTGATCAAGGTCTTACACGGTTTTCCCGTTCTGTCCAGGCTTTCCATGAATGAAACGTGGACGCCGGGCAGTTTTGTAGCACGCTTGTGCCTACGGTATGAAAAGAAGGCCCCAACAATCATGTATGTCCGTGAATGTTTTTTGGAAGGCGGAAAGCCTTTCCTTCCAGAGCACAGAAGATGTCAACGTCTTCAATGACAACATAGTTCTTCAACGATATATTGGAAAGAGTAGCTTAACACCAGCCATCAAAAGCAAAAACACAACGGTTCGCTCTGCCTTAACACCTGGTCTGGAGCCATCCATGACTTTTAGACATCTGGCCACTGGGGACAATTACTCGTCACTCTCCCATTTAATAATAATTTTAATTTAAACTTATTTATTTTACATCGATTGATAAACACGCTTTAAGGTTATATTAATCACGCTCGAAGTCTGCTTCCTGGATACTTAACCAGTACTCGCGCCGTTTGTGTGGAAAAATCCTAAAGGCAGAACCCGCTCATCACGGGACTCGAGCCTTTGACACAAGAGGCCGACGCTCTACGCTCCCATTCGTTCCGGTGCAGTAAAGCAGCTTTCCGCTATATGGTGCCAGCAGTGTGCAAGTCCATCGTGGAAGCTTACAAGGGTGAGGTTTTTGGTCCTTTCCCGATCTTTCGAAGTCGCGTCTTTGTAATCAGCATGCCCCTTGTACTACAACGTAGGATTCTGCTGGAGGAAGCCAGTGATGAGCTCATTCTCATCCTTTGATAAGTTGGTGACAGCCTGCCCAGCAGGTGTGTTTTCTTCAGCATCAGGTTCAGGTTACGGTTCCAGTTCAGGAACCGGAACAGCAGCAGCACCACGCTCCCTTTCATCTTGAGGCAGTGAATGGCGAGGATCTTCAGGCTGCTCCTGTTCCTCAACTGGTGGTTGTTGTGTACAGGACGGTGTGTGTGTGGGAGGGGGGGGACTTCCTAAGTCTTTGCTTCTTCGGTGCCATAGTTTGGCCTTCTTTCTTTAACATTCGTAATGTAGATGCAGTAATGTACCGTCGATTGTTCATCTCGAAGGAAGCTCCTCTATATGGCCCGGCTTTAAATAGTCCCTCCCAAACCACGCGCACCGTGTCAGACAGTAGATAGAACGCTACGCCGACGTAGCATGCAGGCCCCGTAAACCGTCACACGCCGTGATTGAACGTGACACAACTTGAAAGGAATGTGATAGGATGGGTAAAAACACATGCCTCCCGTCCCACAACGGACCGCCTCGAAGTTTTGTTACAACTAAATTACAGACTGTTACGTTTGGTTGCTTTTATCCCGTTTTACTACGACCTAGTCTTTTTCTCATCCGCACCAAGTCTACCGTGGCAAATCTTTTGACAGTTTAACAATCTGGCCCGGCTGGCACGGCAATCAAGGTCTGTCACGTTTGCCCATCACGTCCCCTCACGTTCACCCCGTTTTGCCCTTGGTGGCCTGAAACGTGATTGCCGTGGCCGCCGGAAACATAGTGTAAATTTAGCATTATTTTCAAACAGTGTTAAAGAGTGCTAATCATTAAACAGTATGCATAACTGTTTATTTTGAAATCAGGGTTCCAGATTGCAAACTGTAATGATAATTTTATTTTGGGAAACCCTAAAATTATTGAACAAGCGCTTCGGTAATTAAAGGGACTACACAATGCTTTTCAAAGTTGCGATTAAAATATACATATAAACAAGTTAAATGGAAATACATATATATATATATATATATTTTTATATGCCTGTTAAAGTAAACAAAGCAAGGAAAGTTTACCCGCTCAATATAAGATTTTTGAATATTGAACAAATCGATTAAACCGAATG
>JAUELF010277532.1:0-10581 GCA_031471495.1 Clinocardium nuttallii | reverse complement strand
CGCTTCATGGATTTGCAAAATCGCGGCCGACGTTCATACTGAATGAACGCACGAAAAATAAGAGTCAATCCTAAGTGAAAACCAGGAAACACATGAGTAGGTGAACTGGCCGCCGTGAAATGACTGAGAAAATGTCAAAAACGTTGTTAAACCCCAATCAATTAATCAATCAATCAACTATAATTGACTTTGTATAATGTATTATGTGGCATTAGACTATGGATACTAATTGAAGAGACTTTAAAACTTCTTCAGGTTTAAAGGTCATGTGCAATCGCAAAATTGTCCCCACCTACTCCGGATATGAATCGAAACATTTTAAACTGTCTTCTGTGCCATAAGGCCACGGTTCTTGCTTGTTGAGAATATATTCCTTTCATATCTTGAAATTTGCCAAGATATTTTGAAATTCTTCTGCTGCTGAATATTTACACTTGGAAAAGGGTTCACCCCCATTTGGATATCAGTAACGTTTCATATGTGTCATACGAGTCAATATGGTTACTGTCCAATTGTTATAATTCCTCCCCGGTTAGATGTTGTCAAAACTGTCATATTTGCTTAAAAGTTGATATAACAAGCGTTGTTACTGGATTTTGACGTAATAAATTTGAACTCGCACCAATTGAAAACATCTGAAGAAACCGACTGAATTTATATAGACAATAATAGACAAATTAACATCGATATCTGTGAGTAAAAACCAAATTTCAACATTGTGTTCAAATTTTGTCAGCTGCAGATTTAAACATTGTGTAAAATAACCAAATCAGGAAAAATAAATTCAAACTTTATTTAAAGCATTATATATAGTTGATTCATTTGTTTTAATGTAAGACACAGGTCACAGAACCAAAAAATGTTTTTTACAAAACACATGGCAAAACATAATTAATTCTTTTCCCGAATACAACATATACATCGAAAAACGGTAAGTATATATAAATGAAAGTTTAATTATTGAAAAGAGTTCATTTCTTGACAGTGAAATAACTTTTTACATGTCACTTTCAAATTATATTGACTTACTCACATTCTCAGACGAATAACCTTATTTACTATGGAGTATGGCAGTAAGGCTTACACCATGAGACAATGTCTAAGCAAATCATACAAGACTCGACTGCCTTTGACAGTTCAAAGTGTTTTTCTGTCAAAAGAAGTTTTGTCTTTTTTATTTTCATTCATCATCAAACAAAGGAGAAACACTTTTTTTAACAGGCAATTTACTAGGATATAATTTATAGGTATATAAATTATTTTCTTTTAAAATATGCAACGTGCATTTAAATTGTACTGTATTTTTTACCACATTTAAGTATTTATAATAGTTCGACAGAAAAATTAAATGCGGCAGTGCAATTTCAGTAAGTTTTCCATTAAAACCGAGCGATTCCATACGGTCATAGGTAAACTGATTGAAATATTTACCTTCTTTAGTAATTGGATCAATTGTCAATGCCCCGTATAAAAAGAGAATCAATCTATTAACAAAGTCAGAATAGGTTTTTCTAATTATACTATTAATGATGTCGTACAAACGTTGAACACCTCTTCGTTTTTGCCAAGGCAAAAGGCAAGACGAAGCACGTTCATCTACTGAAATTATATTTACTAAAATTTGTAAATGACGCCGTATAGAGGGAATTGGATATTTGTCAGCATAAGCAAATGGAAGGAAAACATTCTGTAAACTATCAATAAACAGTTTATAGTTTCTGTCATGAGATTCACAATGGCTTGCGGAGTTCAAATGCTCCAAGAGATCGAACAACTTTATATGCAAATTCAACAGATATACATAATATTTAAAATTAAATATCTCTGTAAAATCTGTAACTTTTACTATTTTAACTTTAAATGCCATTTCAAAATATTTGACACGTTCAATTAATGTTTTTCTATTACTGTTATAATACCATATGTTTTCCTTACGGGAAAACATAGATTTTAATAAGGAAGTATCGTGTGTAGAAGGTAATGCAAAAGCTAAGTTAAAATACAATATCACTTCAGCTGTTTTCTCTGGGTAAGTTATATTGTCACTTCTTCCAAATATTTCTGACCATTTTCCTTCTCTGTCGTACATTAGATACATAAAGTGTGGGACAAACCCATCTTTGTTTGTACAAAAAAGTATATCCTTTCCATATATTTCTGTAATTGTTTGCATTGTTTGTGTCATACCATTAAAAGAAAGAATATGGATCAAGGACAACTCGTTTGTTCCATTTTTACAAAACGTTTGTGTTTCAAATTGTAATTGATATTCTTTGACGAAATTGGATAAAAACTCGTCAGAGGGAAGAATATCACATTCAAACTCCTTACAAAATGAACGATTGTCATCGAGATATGTGCAGTTTTGACTGCGAGTTGTTCGAGATAGAAGTGCCATCCAAAGGATGTCTTGATGTTTCACACGTGTATTTGTGATATCAACACCGATTGCTGTCAAGGCATTTGCTGTTTGAATGTTTCCTCCGATGATCGCGTAATGGAATACATTGTAACCGTTAGAATCGGGACAACTCAGAAACTTTCTAAATAATATCTGCCTGCTTACAAATTCTGGTCGGAAATGAGGAAATGAAAATATCAATTCACTTAGTCGTCGATTTAAAGCTATTTTGTGTAAAGGGGAATGGTCAAGTTGTCGGTTACATGTATGAAAGATCGCTGGTCTGTGAGTATAAAGTATCAATAAAGAATAACTGAAAACATTATAAAAACTAACCGGCCTATCCAACATTGTAAGTAATTCGCGTTGTAAGGATTCGTCGTCTGCTGTCAAAGTGATTAACATTAAATTGAACTTTTACTGAACAAATCATGGTAAACAGTGGTCGGCAAATTAATATATGATGAACTATTATCATTCAATATGGCCAATGCGATTGTTTTTTCCCACTTCGGCATAAGTTCCGCAGGAATGAATTCGAGCGTCATGGAATATGTGTTTATACATGCTGGTATATAACCATTCGAATTGTATGTAATAGAAAATGATGTCGGTGTATATCCCGCATTATCAACTTGTGTGATCAATTTATACCAAACCTGTCTATCAAGATCATAAATGCGTACTGATACTCCATAATATCCATTTAAAAACACATAGTGAAGAATATTTCTACCATCGGAATCGACATCTAATAAAGAATGACCATCTGCAATTAACGTGTTGACAATACGTATGGTATCCATATGACTATCGATGCTGTCGTTTTTAGGTCTCATCATCACTGAATAGTGAAGGATAGTTCTGTTTGTATTATCTGCGTACTGTGGTATACGGTCTTCGTGACCAGCCCCTTTGAGGACAGACATGCTGGTTGTACTTGCACTCAGAGCAGCGCTATGGTAGACTGTTGATCCGTTTGCAGATCTCAAGTCGTCAATATTATGTGACAATGAACCTGCTTTAGCTAGGTACAAATACTCCAAAGAACCTGCATATGCTGCATAATGATCTGCATAATTCAGGTCTGTATCAACTGAAGTCCAATTTACAAACATCCCATTCTCCAAAACAAAAAAAAGCATATCAACTCTATTAAACATGGCGACAATGTGTGAAAAAGTCGATCCTCTTGGACAAAATTGATCCAAGCTGAAAACAGACGACATAAATGGTTTTTCACGAAGGTTTGAAATGAAATATGGTCTGTTTTCGGAGCACCTCTCAGAACTGTGGTTTAATCGCATTGATAACAGTTTGAATATATCCAATTGATTGTACCAAATACTTGCCAAGAAAGGCGTCATGCCATAAACATCTTTACAGTCTAATAAATGGGAATTATTTAATAACAGTTGTTCAACAAGATGTGTGTGCCCGTGTTGCACCGCAACATGCATAACTGTTTCCTGTAATACCAGCCGCAGCAAGTCAGGTTTTAATTTAAAACGACCAAAGTAATCAGTGATATTTCTGTATGCGTTGAGAGAATCAGAATCTGTTATACATGTCAGGTTTACCATTTTCAGATCGAACACTAGTTTGATAATGTTTGCATGTCCGTTTTTCGCTGCTAAATAAACACAATTTTGCCCAAGGATGTTATTACTGACAATAAGCATTTCTAGTAGAATATCTATATGACCAGATTCACATGCAATATCGCTTGCAAAATATTCTAAAACATTTTGATGATATATCAAGGATGGTTGCGTTTTTAATAAAAAACTTACAGTATGTTTGTGTCTGAATTGTGCCGCAATATGCAATAAACCGTATCCCAAAAAGTGTTTGGTTTTCATTAATTCAATATGCATAAATATATCAGCGCTCTCCATAAACTTTATTTTGTTTGCGTCAATTACGAAGCTGATGTTTGCCCCTCTCTCAAAAAGTAGTTTTAATTGTTTAGTATGTCCTCTTGCAGCAGCAATAAATGCAGGCGATGCACCACCTTCATTTAATAGGTCTATATCGTTCAGGTACGGTAATACAAGTTTCAGGGCTTCAACCGAATTACTTCTCCATATCAATTTGTGTACAAACGATCTTTCAGTTTTCACTTGCTGAATCTTAAGAGATTTAAATATTCCAATAATGATTTCGTCTTTTGAATGTGCCACATGGATTGCCAATGTTGCGAAATCGATCGAATCATTCGCATTTAGAGATTTTATTAAATATCTCGACATAAATCGATGACCTGCTTTAATAGAAATATGGAACATTGTGTTGTTCCTGTCTACTAGCCAGTCTCTAAGTGATTGGTGAACGATTCTAACCACGTCATCTTGGTTTAGGAAATCCGATAAATTTTGAAACGATTCGGATATGTCGCCGTCATTTGTGACGTTATTAGCTTGTAATACTGTCTTAATATGTAACTCACTTAAAGGGTGTATGGATGTGCAGATAATTTCGAGTATCATTTTTGATACATGAAAATCAGACGGGTTTCGGAACTTCCTTTGAAAATTGATCTCATATATATCTGTCAAACTTGTTGGTAAGGTAACTTCCATTTCATTTACTGTACTCATGATGTACTCAAGGGCATGTGTTACGAACAAAAAGCTCCCTTCGCTTTGTGTAAAGACTTTCTGAATATATTGTGCTTTTAAACTTGTGCCTTTCATGTCGTTTGCGGTTTCCCTTAATAAACCCTGCTGCGCAAGATACGATTCAATATCATTAACATTTCTACTATCATTGTATTTTATGTACACTCTCTTAAGTTTCCTCATGATATGTTCATCATATTGATGTCTAGAAGAAATAAAGAACTTGATCCAATTTGGAAATTCTCTTATTCTACTCGATAGTATATCTAAAATATTATTTTTATTTGTGTCTGAATCCATACATTCATCCAAAGCATCAATCGCAACTACCCATGTACCATCTATTTTAAGTTTTTTTAGTGGTGAAATAATTCCTTGGTCAAGACATGCTACGGGCTCTTTTGCGCAAGTATCTTGATTGAATATCAGAGAATGTGTGTTAAGCCTCGATATCTCACTACCGAATTCTGCACTTCGCATAGAGAAAAATCCTATAAGTCTTCGTATAAATCTCTCAACTTTCCAGGTACTCGGTACATCGAATTTGCACACATGGAATGCTGCAATATGACTTCTGATCTTGCTTCCCTTCTGTCCTTCTTCTGCACAAAGAACGTGCCTCATAATAGCAGATTTGCCAAACCCCATTTCAGCTCCAAGTATAACGCCACGATGTACGTGATCTTTGTCAAATAAGTCCTTTTCAATTTCTTCAAACAACCATTCTCGACCAACCAGATTTTGGTGATGCGTCAAGTACTCAATTAACGGAAGGTCTTGTTGGAAAGGAAAGCGGTATACTTCTGACACACAACCTAAAGTAGAGAAAAACGGAGACCGGTACAAAAAACAGCTTTACGAACGCCTTAGAATTAGTCGTACCTACCAATAGGAACTCAAAGTGTGCTAAGAACAACATTAGGCGCATTGTTGTGACCATTGCTTTCAGATTTTTGTGAAATATTTGGGGTTTTATACACTTCAACTATATTAATATGGTCCGAAGTGTATACTTTAGCTCACATGACAGGTATAATTGTCATGATGGTCACTGAACAGCATATGTACCTCTTCATTTTCCGTAGAACGTGTACATGACGCATGTAGAGTAACATATCTAAAATTAACCCTTGTCCATGCATATCGGGTTTAAGGCTTGAACATGTTTTATAGCCGTACTTTTTAAAATGTTCTAGGCAAATTGTTCAATAATTACTCTCTTGTTGCTTACTCAGTCGGTATCCCAAAATAATCAACAATATCAAAATACATAGACATACACAAACACACACAACACTTTTCAGTACAGCGTACCCATTTACATCCCTAATGTACATGCCCAAAGAATCAATCAAAACAAAAGATTAAATTAAAAATTCCGTAATACGGTTTTATCCTCGACTGACCAAGTTCGATGACCTTGGTAATTTATCCAGTGCATGTACAATACAGTACATATATTACATATACAACCTATAGCTAATCTACCTTTTGATACAACTTATTTGATCTCGATCCATGTAATTTAGTTTTCTAACGCATGCTAGGACTTAACACAGAAGATCCCTCGTCATTGCGTGCATTGTGTTGTTGAGACGTTAACACAGTTATGAGAAGTAAACGCCAAGTATTTTAATTTCAAAGAACGTATTTACAAAAAGTGGTCTGATAAATTATATGTAAATACATACCTTTTATCGATCTTCTGTTATTGTCTTTATGTTTTTGGTGTGGAAGTAGGCCGATGTAAAAAAGCGTAATACACACTACAATACCGACCCACATATAGTCTAAACCACGCAAATAGTCTTGGCAGCTTCTCGATGTTTTCTGCTTAGTATAGTTAGACGTAGAACTCGCTTGATTCTCACTCACCACTTGAAGTTGTTCAGATATACCAATAATCATTCTGTTATTTGCGCCTGTGTCTACTTGGACATTGTGAACATCTTTTTTAATTTGACACAGCAATTCTCTCGAATCTTTTTCCTTTTCGATGTTCCTGAGATCTTCTTCACATTTATATTTATCCACGTGTTGAATAACTTCTTGATCTTTGCAAAGATCTTTCAAAGCATCAAACACTTTCAATTTATCTATGTCGCTAATACGAGAACCCTTTACGTTGTGGCCACAATGCTTATTTCGTAATGTAGCCACCCAGTCACAAATATGTAAATTTAATCTAAAATGTTTGCATTTTCCCCAAATATAACATAATATAGAAATGTCTTGAAGATTGTAATTTGCTGTTGCCCAAAGTGGCACAAACACTTCTATTATACTTTCTGGTGAAGTCGGCCATGTCCAGGAATGAGTATTATGCCAGTTGATATACTTGGCTTTCCGATGTTCTTTCTGCAGTGCATATCTCCATTTCTTACACGTAATGCACCATCTATCAAAAGAAAATATATAATTGGGTGCTGTTATAGGAAATCGAACCATATGTCATTTGCGATCAGTGTAAATCCAGAAAAGCCTATGCATATGAGCATTATGATATGTATGTACACGTTTCGCTTCGGTCGAAGAAGCAATCATCAAGTCTTTGACATACGGTGGCGTTTGACATGCTTATCAAAAGTACTATGAATATAACAAGTAAATGGAGTATTGCAAGCAATACAGAAGTCACCTACCGGACGAGGACAGCATAGTATATATCGTATGTGAAAGTTTTTCCCAAAATATAAATGCACTGCATACATTTTGGATACAATATGTAATTTATTCATAACTTGGTACCAGATAAATTAAAAGAAGAAACGTGTGTGAAGTTGTATTAAAAACCATTCAAGCAAGTTGAAGACGAATCTAGAAAGTATTACATTGACCTTAAGAGTAGGTGTCGGGTTGTTGTGCCTGATGCATCACCGCGCTATGGAGAACAAATGTGCCCCCTACCGGCCGAGGACAGCACCTTGTGTATTGTATGTGCATATCTTAATAAAAGAAACAGCAATGCACTGCATACATTTTGAATACAAAATGTACCATGATCATAACCTGGTACCAGATAAATGAAAATACGAGCTGTACATATATACGTCTTTATATACATAGTTTTCTAACAGTCCTGATTAAATGTTTGAATTTCAAGAGTTGTAGACATGAAATTGCGGACGAAAGTTGTCAAGTCTGACCTTTGACCTTGAGTGTAAGGGGCTGGTTAGTGTGCATGACACATCATCCATTCAAGTATGTGGAAGACACAACTCGGACACGTCAGAAAAGCCTGGTAATGTTTGATTATGTACGGCATGAAACATCATCTTGATATGGAGAAAAAATGTGTGAAATTAATCCATGCGAATGACATATAAGCCTTAAAAGGTTTTAGCCCAAACTGTGACCTTGACCTTTTGAGTAGGTGACTGGGTGCATGACACATCTTCTTGTTGGGGAGAATAATTATGTGAAGTTATATCAACATTCATTCAAGCATGTCAAAGATCAAGCCCAGACACGAAATTGCGGACGGACATTATTTGGCCAAAAACTGGTAGTAGATGGCTTGGTGAGGTAGACAACACATCACCTTGTTATGGAGAACACGTGTGTGAAGTTATATTAAAATCCATTTAAGCATGTGGAAGATACAACCCGGACACGACATAGAATCGAGATAATGTTTGAGCCCAGACTGTGACATTGACCTTGGGAGTAGGTGTTGGATGAAGTGCATGACTCATCATCGTGTTGTTATGGAGAATATTTGTGTAAATATCAAAATTCACTTAAGCATCTGGAAAATACAGCCCGGACGAGAAATTGCGTACGGACTGACAGACGGACGGACGCGAGCAAACATATAGTCCCCAAACCGATATATGACCGGTAAGAGACTAATAAATCGGTGTGTACTGTTTATATATAAAACTACTTATACAACTATTAAGGTATACGTTATTATATCTTACATTCAAGAAGCGTGAACGTACTTGCATGACATCGTTTTCCAGTTCGTCTACGTAGACGTAATCATATCTTCATAACGACAAGTTATAACTTATTACGTCACCGTACTATTTCTCTCTCTATATACTGAGAGAATGTTCTAACCGGCCAGTCTTTAAATCCATTTTTCTACAAAACTACAAATTTTTGAGGTATGAATTATTCAGTTCAAACAGTGAGGACATTGTCGTAAGCCATTTGCGAGACCGATTCACAACAGCCGCAAGCAGCACACGTCACACATTGGGTAGGAACAACCCTCCTATAGCGACCAAAACAGGTCGTAATAGGCTAAGAGAGGTCCGCGTTTGAGCTTATCGTCCCATAAAGTGTCCAATGTTAACAGACAGACACAAACGATATGGCTGACTTTGGCAGGGCACCATGTTCGATTCGCGATGGCGGACTGGACCACTGTGCTATTCGTTGATGATACACGTGTCAAATTACGCGGTGACTTCCCAAATTTAGGGTTATATTTTCTTAGATGAAATTATGAAAGTAACCGTTGCCCAGATTTCAATAACATTTTGTACTTACATAGAAAAACAAATGATCTTAAACATGTATATACTTATTTTCCTCTATATACCTCGATTGTCGTCTGCTTTAAGAATTATAACTGATCATCCTCTCAGTGTGTATATATATATATCGACTTACGGCTGCAACCAAAGTCGCACAATTGTCTTAATCCGCGAAATTCGAGTTTTGATTTGTTTGTCATCTGGTTCGACCGAAAAAAAAAACGAAAAAACATCCGCTTGCATTGTTGAGACAAAAGAGTTCCAAAGAGTGAAATCCGTGATCTGAACTATGATTGACCTCATTGTTAGTGTTGTTAATTTAGGTAGCGGATCTGTAATGATCAATATCACAATGTTGCCTAAATTTGCTATCATCATCCATTGAGAGATGTTTTTCTGAAATATTAGAAGATTTTACCGTCTATAGTGTATTTATTTTTATTTTTGTGTTGTTCAATGCCTAACACCTTGAGAAAGCAAAGAGATGTACAACTAAACACACTAAAATTCTTTAATTTGCTGATTAAAATAAACATCAATGAAAATAAAATCTCTTAAGTATCACCCTACACCCTTTCTGAAATCTGCTATTTAAAAACAGAATTCTGCAACTTGGTAATTTCAGGGATTCAATTAAACTGCAAATCGCTAGAGCGGTTTATATGTGATAACAAATACATTACAAATATCATAACATGTTAAACCGTTCCTAAACACAGACGTGTTTTGACGCATCGAACCAGTCTTCTTTAATCAACATTTAAGGTGTTTTCTCTTTCTGTAAAGCTTGGAGGCATTATTCGGCGTCCGGCCGGCTGTCTGTCTGAACGCGCATTCGTCCGTCCGTCATGGTTTGCATTTATTGGTCACAACGTTGTTTCTGTTTGGCAGATTCATTTCAAAGTGATCACACTTATATCGTTTCAGGAGAAAGTATAAATAATAGGTACATAACTCTGATCTGCTTATTTTAGTTATCATCACTTTTCCTTGCCTTAAGCTGGGTTCACACTACGACGTTTAGACCGACGTTTTCCGACGTTTGGGCAAACGTCCAGCTCCGCTAGTAAAA
>JAUELF010277521.1:0-10581 GCA_031471495.1 Clinocardium nuttallii | reverse complement strand
TTGGGTCACATGTTCACCTCATCAAGGCGACGTGCAGAACCCATGTCTCGACCATACTGGTTCAAGGTCAAGGTCACACTTGAAGGTCAAATGACAAACTGCAATGGGGAGACATATGTTTCTTTACAAAAACAATTTAGTTAAACATTTTTTTTTTTACTTTTAACATGAAAATATACTGTAAGCAAATAATCACACATTAAGAAAGTCTATCCCAAAAACCTGTCAATTGATAAAGATGCCTCTTTTAAAATATATATGGACAAAGATTATTTATAATCATGAAAAAGATATAAAGCAAGTTTAAAACAGACAAAAAACATGGTCAAATGCAATTATTAATTAGATTTTCCAATACATGTTCAAATAATTCGTTACTAGTACTTGCAGTACTTTGATTTCATTGACCGTTCACTAGAGTACGACAGAAGGGAAGCTTCTCTTGCTTTTACAAACTTATGTATGTCTTGGTTATCCCACTTGTTTTGGACTCGTGTTTTGTTTTATTGCACATGGTATTAAACGCAGCTTCCAATAATGCTTCAGTTATATCACGGCGTTCCCTGGGTAAGATACAAGTACTACGGATTCAATTATCTTGACGCCAGCCAGTCAGTCGTAATGCTTATCCATAACCCTGAGCGACAAGACAGTGGAAGATAGTGGTGCAGTGCTCGTACCAAATATCTCGGGTTCGAATCCACCAGAACGTAACATCTTGTTTAAAGTATCTTAAGGCGGTTAGTTCCTGTTTACACGCTTTTCCATTTTCATTTCTAAATGTAAAAGACAAGGGAGACGAACACGATAAAAACAAAACAGTTCCGTCATTTAACATTTATAAATCCACGGTTAAAGTATTAAAATGCACTGAATTTATGAGAATTCGCTGACAATTTACTATGAAAATACGATTTAAGCATAAAGGAAAAGGCGAAATTGTTCATTAGATTCGGCCTATTTACCGACGTTCTGTTCACACGTATGGAGGGGAATATCCGCTAAAACTATGTGGGTCTAGATGACATTGTTATTTATTAACATTACATGCTAAATTGTCTTCTTTCTTACATCTTATATGCATGTCCCATCTCATGTGCATGTTGTATGACGCTAATTTCGTCAATCTTTCTTCCATTTGCATGCGTCTTACCGTATTCGTGTTAGTGCCATTCTTGTAAGAGCATACCTGGTTTGTCTAAGTCATATTGTGATACCAGGTGGCGCTTTAAATTAAATTCTTATTCCAGGGAGATAACCGTATGAACGAAATTATCCCACATTTTATAATGGATCCCCAAGTCAATGCTCTTCATTGAGTTCGTCTTCATTGTAGATGTAGCCGGTGTTAAGGTAGCTTTTATCACCTTTATTTTCAAACAAAGGAAAGTAACAGTGTTGACATTTTTAAGTTTTAAGTTTATTTATTTAAACTACACGGTTTAATTTACTTTAGCCAACAGTAACCTTTTGACCTTTAACCGGATCCGGAGTGAGGGTAAATATTACCGTGTTTACAGGAGTTGGTTGTACTCTCAAAGCATCTCGCCAAAATAAAATGGCAAATTAACTACTTTCGTAATTTCTGAATTACAATCATGTCAGTGAAAAGTCCTAATTTCGTACCTGGTCCCGTTTTCACTAACATTGCTAAATTCCATTTTCGGACTGAGAAGAGACATAAAAGCGGGAAGCTGGAATATTATCAAAACTGGTAATTCCAAAAGGTTATATATATAGCTCGCGAGACTGGTACTCGATTGTTCTTAAATCTCAATAGTATAAACACTTTGTTTTCAAGTTGTTGCAATATATATGAATACGATGGTATATATGGCACTGTGCCATTGGCGCTTTGATTGTAAAGTGTTTATATTCTATTCTGCATTTCAGACATCCCCGTGAGAAATATAGTACAGTGAGAAATACATTCAACAGGGTGAAACTACTATACTTAAAGCGCCACCCGATAAACACATATTATGTTAATACTGTACTTAACAACCCGTTTTGGAAATAAAATATGAAAACAAAGGCTTTTGTCTTAGTTCCTGATTGCAACTGTTATCTACCATATTTTAACTCAATATTATCACGAAAGCCTCCTTTTTATCAACAAAAATGCATAAACAAGAAGCATGTAGCATTTTAATTAAAGGTCAAACATGCAATCGGGAACTTAGACGAACCAAGTATGCACTTACAAAAAAGGCATTAAGAAGACAAATTAGCGTGTAATGTTCATAAATAAGAATGTCATCTAGACCCATGGCGTTTTGGCGCATATTCCCCTCCATACACACAATTGTTTTCAGTCAACTAGAACAAGTTTATTCTCACATTACTAGCTAGATAGGTTAGGTTAAGATTATACTTATATAATGCTTTAACATGTACATGTAGACGTAACCAAATATGTTAGTACTTTACCCGGCGTTGGACGTTTTAAATTTCAATTTCAATTTTTTAAACCATTTCCCGTATAAACGCGCTTTCCGACGCTCCTGCAGGAGACGAATTTAGAAAAACAAAGTTGAGCAATTTAAGTTTATGTAACGAGGTTTTAGATTTTATTCAAAACCTTTTCTATTCGAAATGTGTTGTATGTGGGAAAGGGATAACAGTGTATGTATGTATGTACTCACGTTTCTGAGTCAAGCTTAAACCTCACCCTGATACAGCCGACCTTGATGCCTCTGCAGCAGACAAATCAACCCTTTTTCACAAATAATTATGCGCTATCTGACGATTTTGCAGCAGACATCTTTTGAAAACAAATGAGCAATTTCTCCTTTTGTCACAACGTTTTCGACTCTGTTAAAAAAAAATACATTCATTTATAGAAAACTAGTCAATATTTTGTTTAAAGCGTCTGCTGCTGAGAAAAGTGCTTTCAATTTCAGAGAAGATACATCTGAACTAAGAGTGGTTAATGTTGTGAATTTAATATGGCATTCAAATCGGATTTTTACGTAGCATATCCTTATGTTTGTCACTATGCAAACTGTTCTATAAAATTACCTTCACAGTGAACCGCGTCGGTGCTTTAGAGGTAGAGCGCCCGTCTCGGGTGTGGGAGGGGATGGGGGTCGACTAGATCTACTGGTAATTTACCCAGGAAACGCCGTGATATAATTGAAAGATTGTTGAAAGCGGACTAAAACATCAACCAATCAATCACAACCACCACAGCGACATCAGCGCTTTGATGTTATTTTGAGAATGACATTATACCCGCCTGATTGAGCTTCCACTGTTTATTTGTTATGTCTTGCAGATGTAAACTTAACCCATTTTAGTAGTAGAAACCGGCCAAAATCTGTGTATATTTATAAAACGGATTATATATGTTAAGCAATGTAAGTATTTAACTATCCATGTATTCTAGTTCGTCCTTTCTTTCAGTGTCTTTATTTTACACACTTATTTTTGCTTTGTAATTTTCTACTCTTAAGTTTGTATTTGAAGAGTTATTTAGATGTGAACAAGTGAAGTTGCACCATTAGAATACACGAATCTATAGGAAAATAAGCAAAGACTGGACGATAGTATGGTGGCATATTACTGCCATATGTTAACCGTTCATTTTCAGGGGAAATTGCGCGAGAACATTGGATCAATCATTCGATTATAAACATCGATTATTCAACAAATCTTCATTAGACGACTTTTGAACACCATATTAAAAAAATCTCTACAAATATGGAAATGCTTACACAATGGAGTTGGGCACTTACTCCTTTTGTCGCAATAATTTCAAAATTCGTCTGCGTGTGTGTAAAGCTAAACAGAAGGTGTTGAGCCCTCGTGTAATTACATGTATCAGGATAAATGTTTAAAAATTATATAAACACATTATTTGTTATACTGTTCGGATAAAATCGGGACAATCCAACACAAATGTTATAACTCAACTGACAATCGTACTCGAGAGTAATAATTGAATTGATTGTGTCTTATCAAGGCCTAAATGTGCTGCTATGGTAGAGCGTCGGCCTTGGTGCGGGTTCAATTCCCGGCCGGGTCATACCGGATACTTGAATCATGGACCTCTCCTCCTGATTGGTGGGTTACATGAAGTATAACGACCGACTACTCCCTGCTGTCAGGATACATGGACCAGTATTACTGTTAACTAACACAGGAGGCGCCTTGCACTAACTCAAATAGTGTTGAAAGAGCTGTAGAACATCGTCTACAAAATCACGTCATTGTTCTAGTTCCCACAAGAATGATCCTCGTTCACACAGGATAGTTTGTTCGTTCTTACAAGAAAGTGTGTTCGTTCTCAAAGGAAAGTTTCTCGTTCCCTCAAGATAGTTTCTCGTCTACACAAGAAACTTTCTCGTTCCCTCATAATACCGCCTCAAAACAGAAAGAACTACCAATTCATGTCTATGCCATCATACGTGCAGCCTTACATTTGTCTACGTTTTTCTTAATTGTAGTTTAAAGTCGTGCGTCTTAACCAACAGGAAACGGTTATTCAATACCTTATCCCATGGGTTAACCGTATCCAGGTTCTGCACAACCAACCCCTGCTGTTTAAAGTCGTGCGTCTTAACCAACAGGGACCGGTTGTTCAATACGTTATTCAGGTTCTGCACAACCATCCCCTGTTGTTTAAAGTCGTGCGTCTTAACCAACAGCGACCGGTTGTTCGATACCTTATCCCATGGGTTAACGTTATCCAGGTTCTGCACAACCAACCCCTGCTGTTTAAAGTCGTGCGTCTTAACCAACAGGGACCGGTTGTTCAATACCTTATCCCATGGGTTAAACTTATCCAGGTTCTGCACAACCAACCCCTGCTGTTTAAAGTCGTGCGCCTTAATCAACAGGGACAGGCTGTTCAATACCTTATCACATCGGTTAACGTTATCCAGGTTCTACACAAACAACCCCTGTTGTTTAAAGTCGCGGTCAGCATAGCAATCATGTATTTGTCCTCTGTTTGTCGAGTAGCGATAGCTCACTCGTTAACGGTATAGGCTACGAAACCAGGGATCGTGTGTTCGAAGCTCAGTACTGCCATCCTTTCTTTCCGTTGATTGACAAGAGTCTGTTTGACTATCGTCATCTGTCCTCGTACAATGAACTACGTTTTCTATGTCCGATGATAGCCATTTAACCGGATAACATGTTGCGTGGGGAACTGGTGCATGTTAAATAAGAAACACACGTTAGAAAAACTAGCCGCCGTGAAAATACGTTAAAACTGTCTTTAACTCCCATCACCTCTGTTTTAGGAACCGAGATACACACAAATGGGTCGTTCTGGTAGCGGCCTTTACTTTGATGACGTTTAACTACGGCCTCATGCTGACGTTTGGTGTCCTTTTCAATGCCATTATGGATACGTTTGAGGAAACGCGGTCAACCACGGCCGTCGTCCAATCGCTGTACATTGCATTTAGCATGGGATTCGGTATAACACGTTTTCGCTTTGTCAGACGGAAACTGGCCTTCTTCTTTATAACTACACATACCAGCGAATATCTAGATCAGAGACCGCATCCGCGCAGTCTTATCATGGTATTCCCTGTTCGCCATCAAGTCTAGTTCAAGCATATCGGAAGCCTCGTTAATTGTTTTTAACACATTTGATTACTCAAGTACGCAAAGTGCATAATGAACTCATCGGCCTTTTGTTACTATGTTTAATTATTAGGCTGTTGTTACATATAAGTCATTGGTTACCATGGGAAAAGTAAAAGGTTAAAGCATTTGCATATTAAGTCACGCTAAATAGCTTAATTATTAGGCTGTTGTTACATATAAGTCATTGGTTACCATGGGAAAAGTAAAAGGTTAAAGCATTTGTATATTAAGTCACGCTAAATAGCTTAATTATTTGCGCCATTATTGTGACTCCTTGGCCAAGTGGATATCTGCAAAGACCAACCTAAACGTAATTATGACGCACAAGGAAACTATGCGCATCCACATCGGTGCTAATGAATGAAACAAATACCGCTTTAAAGTATGTTTATTCGAATATTGTATGATTCAATGGCGAACAGCACAGAGCAAGATCATCTTGTGTGGATGCGTTGGCTGTTCTAAACTACTTTAAACTAACTTTGTTAGCAAATTACATACGGTTATTTTGTGTAGAACGCATGTCATATATGAGCCGTCCCGCGATAAAACCAACATTATGCTAATCCGAGCCTACATATCCAATTAAAAAAATTATAGGAGGCGAACAGTGTCTGTCCGGGTCTTGTGCTGCATGCTTATGCTGATCCGGGTCGCATAGTCCACAATACATGTAATCATTGTAATCGAATCATTGAATAACAAATGACAATTTGTGTTTCAATTCATATGCGAGTTGACATAAACTGCCTATCAAACAAAGCATCGGTGTTGGCAGCATGTTTAATGGCTTTAATTAAGAGGGGTTACTGGGAAATGTCATGCAGTCCGGTCTGGATCTTTACTGTTTGCTCATCTGTCAAAAAAACACAAGAGGGGCCTCTGATAAACAGAGTACATTTTGATCAAATAGGATCGATGTGCACATTATATAATTCTCTATTTTCGTACATATATCACAGTGTGTTTGTTTGTTTGTTTCTGTGTCATACTTACTGTTGTTCTGAAAAAGAACGAACATGCTCGTTCACTGTTCGCATGAGCAACAAGACAGCACTTATTATGACTTATTTAATTTCGCAGGTATACTCACTGGAATTCTCGCATCAAAGTTTGACCTACGAGCTGTCGCAATTGCCGGTGCAATACTGTCTCCAGTTGGAATAATTGTGTCACACTGGGCGTCATCAGTTTTGTACATGGATATAACAGTTGGCGTCATCTCTGGTAAGTTCTTTGAACTTTCGTCAACCAAGAACGGATTATTAGGACTTGAATGTTGAAACACCGACTCTGTCCAGTGTGTCGTTCATACAAAATGCGCCATGCAATATGTCAAATAATAAGGTATTTACGGTCAGTGTAGAAGTCTATATGAGCCGTCCCACAATAAAAACCAACATAATTGACTCTGCGTAATGTATCGACCCAGATCATTCCGTCTCAGGGAGATAAAGGTATATAGTAATTATTCCTGAAACAGAAATCCCATAGGAAGCGAAGGGTGAGTATCCGGGTTAGTTTGCGCGGCGTGCTTAGGCTGATTCGGGTCGATAGTTTACGCAGAGTCCACACTATTGGATTTATCGTGGGACGGCTCATATCAAGATGTGCGGATTACATAGGTTGTATTTGTTGTGGGTACAGATGTAATAGCACTTCTGAAAATGACATAATCTGTCATTAATGCAAAGAAATGGGCGATCAATTCCATGCTCTTTTAGATTGCCCAATAGTTAAAGAACTTCGAGTACAATTTAACCCAGACTATTTTCATAATCGCCCGAAAAATAAAAAGTAAATCTATTTCGTACTAAAGATGTTGTTATTTTGAAACGTTTGAGTATAACTAGTAAAAAGTAATGATATTGTAGATATCTTGGTGGATATTTTTTCTTCGTCGTTTCGACGTTGTATTTTACCAGCGGGTACCTATTTAATTGCTCTAACCAGTATATGTTTATATGTCTCTGATCTAACATACATTCTTTTGGTGCTATAATTTTGCTTACTATGTCTGTCTGGACATTACCGCTCTATTGATACGCCGTATTCCATTTTAAGGTATACATCTTATTTTATATGTATTTCTCCATCAACAATGTACACATTATGTATTATTCTATGTAAATCATTGAAATGATTCTGATTATTAATGAATTTGAATTTAGATTAATCCAAAGCACTTCTGACAAAACATTGTCCATTTGATACCTGTATTAAATGCGATCAGATGCCACGTATTCAACCAGATAAAAAAAGTATATATGATTAACACCCATTATGGAAGTTCCTCGTTTTATTTACAAGCTATGTGCATTCTCACAATTTAAATTACTAGTGTTATCATTGTAGTATCCTCAAAACCGTAAACTATGACAAACAACTTAAATACCTATACTGCATAGACACATCAAACTAGTGTTAGGTTTCTCAAACTGTGTACTCGTTTTTATTATTTTCATTATAAGTTTCCAAAGAGACACGGTTCTGATTAGTTGGTTCAGGGAAATTGTGTAAATATTAGATAATTATAAAACATGTATATTTAGAATATTAGAATATATGAGAATCTTAGTTCTGGGATAAAATCAGAGTAATTATAACACTTTCCAGTGCAATAAACATCTAACTATAGATTGTGTATGCTTCTTTTTTACTGGGTAGACATACCCAGTAAGCCAAATTTGGTATATGTTAATGACTTTCAATTGACCGTTTTTAATCATACTGCCAAAAAAGATTTAAACTATTTATTACTTACTTTGTTGTCACTATTAGCAATATTTGCAGAAGTTTCAACAGTTCAGCACCTGTAATCTTAAATGAGAAATTAGTGGCCATTTTTTTTAAACCACACTTATGTGCACAGCTGTATAAACACAACACATTCAACACTTATATCACGGATAGAATGTCAAAACATCTTTGCATGGTAAGTTTGAACCACGAAATGCTTAAGGTGGCAGTTTGACGAGATATGGAGATTGGTACTTTTTTTAACATGTATCTGAAAAACGTGACAATTTCTTTTTTAAAAAGTGACTAATCAAATGTGTGATAATTATACTTTTTAAAAAGAACATCAGTTAAACACCGAAGAGAACAGGTCAGTTAATACATATTACAATCCAAATATTCTTGAATTGTAGTATAAGGTATTTTCTATTTAAATTGCAATACCGTAGCTACTTTGATTTTTTTAATATAATCAAATCAATACAATCTAGCATTATTTCTAAGGAGGTAGCTAACTTAAAACATTGAAAATGATGATTATAATGAAAACGTGTGTTCATTTTATTACCCTAGATGCGTATCAATCCAATATTCTGCAGTGTACGTGCCGAAGCGCGACAGACGTTTAACGACATTGTGATTAAGTAAAGATCGGCTAGATAGATGTTCATGGAATTTTGGCGAAAAGTAGACGAAAAGTTGTCCTAAATTATAAATATTTAATATAAAAATCTCTCGGAGGAACTTTTAATTAATTAGAAATATAAAGGAGAAGTTTTGATATCTACTATTAACATTTAAATGTAATACCCTGGTTTGGTAGTTGGGTTTTAAACCAGTACGCATATTATGTCTTTAAATGCTTAAGCAGTTTTTTAGATAAGAACATGTTATGAGTGATTACATTCCATTTTAGGGATCGGCAATTCGTTAATCGTTGTTGCAGGTACACTTGCTATCGGCCGGTCCTTCACCAGAACTCTAAAGACCGTCGCCTTTTCAATTCAGAGCCTAGGAACTCCAATCGCTGGCTTTTTTTATCCTCATCTTGTTTCATTTCTCCTCGACACACACAGTTTAAAAGGAACACTCTTGATCCTTGGTGGAATATTGTTGAATGCTTTACCTTGCGCCATCGTGTTCTGGCATGTAGACAATGTAAATTTAGTGCCCGTGAACTCGGAAAAATCTCAAGACATAGAACTGAGAAACTTCGACAAATCAATTGACGTTGAACAGGACATTAAAGTGGAAGTTAAAATAGGTATCAAGACTAATTTATCAAAGAACAAAGAACTTCAAGATACTATCAAATCAAAAAACCAGGATGAGAATCGGTATAATCTTTTATCGACGGTGTTCATATTCAATTTAATTGGCTTTAGTCTAGTGATGACTTGTCTCGCGGCATTTATCACTCTCTATCAAGACATGCTCAAAGCAATGGACTTAACAGTATTCCAGAGTAACATAATTAATAGAATTCCAAAAATTAACATATCTGTGGTGCCTGTGATTTCATCGTTAACGGGATGCCTTGGCAGTGTATTATTGCTATTAGGTACGTCATATCCGGTCGCCCTGATTGGCATGTCACTGACAGGGGTATGTGAGGGGGCTATGGTTCCATCGTTTCACGTGATTGTTTACCAATTCGTGAAACCAGGAAAACAGGAACTTGGAATTGGAATAGCGTATAGCGTATCTGGTATCTTGATAGCAGCGATAGGACCCATATTCGGTAAGTCATCTTATTAGCACGTCTGTTTTTCGAAATAGTGTGATACCCTTGGCGTCATCGTCACACAACTTTATCTTACTTCTCAACTCAAAAACACAGTTACATATTTTGTAGTTAATTTAACATGTTCCTAGGCACAATACACATGTCTATACCATGTCACATAACTCTGACTTTGTGTTAAGAAGTTTTGTGACGACGCAGACGACGACGACGACGGCTACGAAAAGGGTATCACAATAGCCCGCATCTTTTTCTTTGAAAACCAGACGAAATAATGAAAATGGGTTTTCAAAGAAGAGTACAATTTATTGAAAATACATGTAATATGAAGGGGTGTATTGCAATACAATTATGTGTTTCGAAAACGATTTCAATATGACTGGAACAAATTATGTAAGGGGTCACATGTCTGCTTAAACCTTCCCTAATAGAGACGGTTTCTGACTTCTTTGCAGCAGACGACTTAGGAAAAGATTGTCGCAAAATGCACAATTACT